>JALIZH010014815.1:0-89367 GCA_030522465.1 Rhipicephalus appendiculatus | reverse complement strand
CATGTAATGAGGACAAAAGAACACCTGGACACAATACCACTGCTGTTACCTTGTCAGAAATTGTGTCAACAGTCAGAATACTCTGTACTGATCATAAACACTATGGCAACATAATGTAAAACAATATAACGAGAGGGAAGGAACAGGGAGATTAAACAAGGTTTAACAGATTCAACTGACATATCAATGTGATTAAATTAGCCTTGCACAAGTGACACATCTCCTAAATACTATAAATATCCACATGTAACCGTGGCAAGTTCCAGTGCTGATATGTGACTACCAAAGTGACAATTCCACAAAATGCATGTGCTTCGCAAAACACACTCTCACTTTAAACACATGTCTGTCACCTGATATGGCCATCATTATGTCTCTTTAACATGATTTATACGTTCTAGCTAAATGAATACAAGCTAATGATGTTAATGCACCTTGATATGCAATTTAACTTTTTTGACTAGGAGGCGGACAAAGTGCCCAATGCAGAATTGTTGGCAGAAAAACTTCTCACTCGCGCATACTCTGTGCGTGAGAAAAGAATAAATAGAAAACAAATTGGCCTTAAAGCATATTTCATCACATGACAGCGTGATAACAGCGGCCTTTTTTGTTGTTGTACTTGTTCCTTAAGTGTATACTCCCTGAAAGCACTGCTTCATTCATACTTTATCGCAAGCAAGGAAATTCTGTCGTACAAGCATTCTTTTTTAAGGCGCACACGCTTGATTTGGCTGGCCGCTCGAGGCTTGCGCGATATTCACACGAGTTTAAAAACACGCATCACACATGGTTGCTATGTGAGCTTAATCAATTTTTTTTTCACTTTTCATTGCACTTTTCACGCAACGCAATGTGCAGAATGGCACCTAGTGCTGCCCGAGCCACTATAAGGACATGCAAACAGAGGAAGCATAAGTATTACGTACCATTTGTGTTCCTGATTGTGCCGCGAACGCGGCGCGTCCATCAGCTGCTTAGTTGTACACAGTGACAAGCTCGCTTGAGTCACCGTGTTATTGCTACACCATCGCACTCGCAGTGCGATGGTGTAGTAAGGCTGCTACACAGTAAGGCTGCCGGCACACAACGCGCACACTCGGGTAACACTGTCATAGCAGATTAGTTCAAAAGCGTCGTTGACAATGTCAAGGTAATCTCATAACGGCTACGCTTCGCTATCACTCACGCACGCCGGTGGGGCCAGCCTGCGGTAGTCACCGCTAGCATTTCGGAACTTAAACGACTCTCTTCTCGCGTTTCTTTCTTTATTGCTGTTTTGCCCTCTGCGCGCGCATGAATCCGACGGTTCCTCCTTTCTCACTTGTTTACCGATCGACGAGATTTCGTCGCTTTCGCTGACGAGCCGACGGGGACGCCGTCTGGAGGTCGAAGGGTATTTTTTCTGACTTCGTCCCTTTCAGAGCGGCCGCTTGAAGAGAGTCGCGTTTTTACTTCACTTTTTTTTATGCGCAATGTTTTCTCAACACCGGACTTTATTCCGTGCGTCGAAGCAAGCCGCTTCTGCCCAATTCATTATCCAAAAGGGTATAAGGATCGTACATGCGGTGCCGATCGGCCACAGCGAGGGCTTGCAGGCTCTTCCTTTTAGTCTAATTTTGATTAGGTGGTAAACAACATTAGCGAAGTCATTCTGTGGCCGAAGTGGCGCGTGAACCCGAGCCCAAGGTTTCGAAGTGTGCCCTCTAGCATACCGTACTACAATGTATATCCGTCAAGGAGACAAAGAAATCATTGATTAGCGTGTTCATGAACTTATTAAGCAGTCTGAGAATCTTGTGCTTTCTTATGACAACACACTTCTTCCCCCTTACCAGCTACATGCATGCCCGCTAGCATTGAAGGCATTGCAGAGAGCTCCGGAAACAAATAAAAAAGAAAACATGGCAGATGAGGTGAAATGCGCGTTTTTTATTGGTCTCGTTCGTGATAAATGACGTCAGACCATAAATTTACCTCCTCTCTCCCACCTTTTATCCACATAATTTCCTAACAAAGTAAAATTGAGGACGCAGAACCTTATTACTCCGACTTCATTACACCTTAAGAGAGTATGGTTCAAATTTACGTAGTATTAAGCCCTTAAAATGCCAAATTTCGCTACTTTGAGTTTACAGTGTAGTGATTACTACTCAGAAACACGCGGATCGAAGAATTATAAATAACTCACCTGTAGATGTTGCGTTCATGGCGTTGAAGGGAGTGCCCACACCGCCGCCGTAGCTCCAAAACAAACCACGTAGAAGAGTCGGCGGTATCCTAACAACAACACGCGAATATATCTATGAAAACGTCGAGATGAATAAAAAAATACGAAGTTCTCACCAGCCATTTCTGTAACCTCTGTTGAAATAAATTTCTGTTCCAGATATGTTGAATGTAGTGTCGTCCTTGCACATTCCTTTACCTCCAGTAGTGTATAACGTTAATATTGGTTGACGTGTGTTGTAAAACTGCAACGAAAAGAAAACAAGCACTGTCTAAGGAAAGACCGATTAACACTGTATTAACTGAGCAATCACTACACTTTGTAAAACAAGCATTTCAATTCGACTAATATAATACCTTCATAAGAATACGCAGCGCTAAAACGACACAACACACGGCGAGAACAAGGACGGGCGATGACTGCCGACGTTGGTTTATTGTGCGTTAACATATATATAGAGGGGCGAAAAAGAAGGGAAAGGGAAACTGGGACGGAAGATACTTGTGCACCATCTCTTTCTGGTGAGAGTGCAGCAAGGAGAAGGGTACTCGAGATGCCCGCTGACGTCTGCCGAGATAGCCAGCTCGTTTGATCCCCGCTTCAGCTGCGTTCAACGTCCCTGTGCAAGCGCTATTACCCACACGTATTACGCGCGGGTTTTAGCGCCTAATAATCAATTTTGACTTTGTGCGCCACATGACGCCGACGGTGACGGCAAAAACCCGTCGAGACTGTCCATATAATTTTTATCGCAATAAAAATAAGGGGAAAAGTAAGTCTTACATCCACTATGTTGAATGACGTCCTTGGCATTTCACTTGCTCCATCTGGGGGGCTCCGAAGGATTTAACAGAAAAAATGCGAGAGCTGGAAGTGCGACTAACAGCCCCACGACAACCCTTTTCTGCGTGTTTATGTTCCCCTTGAATCACACTGTGAAACTCTTCGCGGCATGCCTTTTCGCGGCATGCCAACACTCCATAGCGAGCTGACGTTTCAAGTGTTTCGCTTTATTTTCCAGGTCAGAACAATGTGAAAGCTAAATGGATGGATACCTGAAGCTTTTTTAAAGTGAGGAAGTGTTCCGTGTATCGGTTTGTATCACTGAAAAAAACGAACAAACCACCGCCTAAATATACAAAATGACAATTGTTGCAACTGTGCGATTGCTGATTTCATTGTTTTTAAACCTGCATAGGAGTTTGCCAAAAAAGGTTTGCCACTCGCAAGAACTCTCGTTTCTCCTAATTTTAGTATTAGTCGTCATTACCCCACCACTGCCTCGTGATACTGATTTTTAGGCGCTCTTTACTAGTTCAAAAATGAGTTTGTTTTATGTTCTCACTCAGAAATGCTCACTGTCTATTTTACTGCTGTACAAGCATGCCTAATCTACTTCCTGTGCATTTTCCTTTGCACGAAGGCCCTCATATCTTGAAGTGCGGTAAGGTCTTTTAGGTAAAATCGTGCCTACAGAAGGCGGAAAAAGAATTCAGAGTTATTCTTTTTTTAGGTAATGATCAAACATGCTAGCATAAAACATCTACTATAAAATAATAATAGAAACTGCACCATGACCTTCACAAGAACTACATGAGCGCTACATTTACGAAGAATTAGCGCTAAAGGAGAGCAGAATTAGCCCTCCATTAGGCGCTGGATTGGCAATTTTTACATTGGTGATTTTTTTCTTCTCCGAAATGTCAAGATGCTTTTTTAGTTCTTACGTATTAACGGAATAGCCTTAAAGAGCCCGTTTCGCCGAAATTCCAGCAATTAGCGTTGCTATCGGCATTGTTCGCGCTCAGGGAAAATTTAGCGTTCTCCGCAAAGTCGAAAAAACTAGCAGTTGTTCCGTGTACGAATACAACCGATGAGCAAATGTCCTTAGAAATGGGACGCAAACGACTATGTACGTCTTGAAACTCTTTAACCATTCGAAGGATGCGAGGCAGATTGTCATTTCGGTGTCTCGGTCGATGCCAATGATCTTGCGAAAGTAGTGTTCACTGAAGGTGTCCACATTGGTTAGGTCGTATTTCCAGTACTCGCAGAAACGGTCGAACCCACAGTGGCTGTACTGTCGGAGGAAGGAAGAAATGGGAGCACGGAGCAAACTGTAGTCGTCCATGGCTGCAGAGTGTGTGTGTGGCACAGGGAGAACGCTGGCTTCTTTTTAACGCGAAGTGCTTTTTTGCGCCGCGCGCCTTGTTTGCGACGCACGCGCGGAGAGCGTCTGGTGCGCTCGGTGGCGGGAACGCGTGTGCGCCGGTCTGAGGGGAGAGGGCAGAGATGAAGAAAGAAGGATACAAGTGGGAGAGGGGTGCGAGCGGTGATGCGGCGAGGAGCTTCGACGGCGGTGACGGCGCCGGCGGGGTACCGGCCTAAGGAGCTTCGCTCCTATAGAAACAGTAAGCCGTGTCTGGTGTGTTTTTGTCGTATACACTAGAGAGGGAATTCGGACACGTTTTCCCACGGGTGTGGCGGGTCTGTTGGAGACATGTGCGCCAAGAAGAAATTGACGGTGGCTGTGCGTCTGTGTCTGCATCTTCGGCGGTGGTGTGGGAAGGAGCGAGGCGTCGCGCAAGAAGGAGCGAGGAGGCGGGGTAGATAATCTGGTGGGGTCGCAGCCGCTGTCGTCAGAGTAAGCGGTGTCAAAACATGGCATGCAAGAGGTTTTCCAGCTGCTAAAATTGAATTTAGCAATTGCAGGAAACAAAAGTAAATGCTCTTGGATACTTCTCTGAGACTCGGGGAATCTACTTCCTGAGACCACATTTTGCAGCCCACCTGTAGTTCGAAGTGAGTGAGAAGTGAGCGAGACACCCTAAACCATTGCGCATCTAGGGCGCTGTGCACTCATCAACATTCGGAATCAGATAACCGAGGGATACTTTGGGTCATTTATTAGAATAAAACGCCAGGCCTGCGCGGAAAGCACAGCACAGTCCCAGCGAAAACCGGAAGAGCGGCATTTCTAGGGCCCCTTGTAAACTCTCATCAAGCTACCTTGCAAGTACTCTTACAAGGTACCGACTACGCCATAAGTCATAATTTTTGTCAAGTTGCGAAGCACCCACTAGTCCATAATTCATCATTCTGTGTAGAAGAGAGGTATTCCCTACACATCTGCAAGGCACTATGTGCACTTGCTTGATGAGATGAGTGATGATAATGAAGAATTAGGGCTGAGTATTTTGTAATGAGTTGGAATCATTCAACGAGCCTCTCGTTGCACAGTTCGCATTGTGTGGCACCTGGTTGGTATTTTACTCTTCTACAGTGCTATATTACATATGTTAAAAAGTTTCTTTCCGACATGAAGCCCGTATAGCGTCTTTTTGCGAAAGAATTTCGAGCACTGGCATGGCCCTGTGTTATAGCGAATTCCACTGGTCGAGCGGGAGCAAGTTTTCTTGCTCCGCGGCCGAGAATCAGCATTCCACTGGTAGATTCGGAGCAAGTTCGCGTTCTCCACTAGCAGATTCGGAGCAACCCACTCCGCGACGGAGCGTTCCGCGTTGCTCCGTCTTGCAGAGGCGGATTTCGCCGGAACTCCGCAACGCGGTGCGGTCATTTCCGGCACAGTTGGACAACTCGGCTGTTTTCGGCATTTTTTTGAGGCGGTGTCTGGTCACCCTGTGCACTTGTTTACATTGCGTCGTCTGTTGCTACTTGCTCTGAGCGATAGCAAGAGCTCAAGTTCTGACAGTATTAGCAGCAGTGATGTCGACGAACAGTACGTCCTCTACGAAATGGTATTTAAAGAAATGTTCCCTGGGCCCGGTGTGCCCACGCCCAAAGATAATCGGCTATGTCGAAGAAGTTCAGGAGTCGGTTTACGTGACGTATGCATACACAATTTCCGGAGCGACCGCGCGAGGAGCATTCACGTGTTCCACTGGCCGATTTGGCTTGGTGCAATCCGAGTGCTCGCTCCAGGATTTCGGCGACTGCTCCGGATCTCCCAGTGGGATTCGCCATTAGAATACTGGATATGCCACGGAGATGCCCCCTTTCTATCCTGGATGTGTTTTCTCGTTTTTTTTTGTATCGCCTGATAGTGGTTACGGACAACGGCGGCCGTGGAGGCAGCGGACTACCACAGCGCCAAAAAGAGCCGTTGTTGTATGTCATAGCAGCTGTCGCTCTAAAATGTGAACCGACACCCAGGAATATAAAGGGACCCCTGAAACGGTTTTGACGATTTTGTGCAAACACATTGGGCCCGTAGACCAAGTCCGAAGGGTCATTTACAGACTGATTTAAGCTCTCTGCGTAAAGTGTGTAATTTATTACAACGCTTTAAAGCTGCGAATCATTGCAGATCACTGCGGCTCAGCCAAACGCTTTTTAAACCGCCCGTTCATAGTACGACATGCAGTGGGCGCGCGACGTCACCCTCACTGCTGTTCTGATTGGCTGCGGTGTGCGCGTAGAAAAAATCGACTGGTAGGGAGGCGGCACCTGTCGGAGCAGATATTAACCACTCCGCTCTGTTGCCAGACGGCGTGCGTGCCGCCGGGCGCACTGGGCTATGGTCTCCGAGATTGCGCGCAACCTGTCGGCGAGCAATCTCGGAGATCATGACTTGGCGAAGCTCAAATCGTCGAGTGCGCTCACGAGAGCTCTGCGATCGCCAGCGTGTCTCAAGAGGTGAGGAGGGAAGGCAGGGGTGAGAAGGAGGGTATGCTATAATTCTCCGTAGCCGCCTTGGTACACGGCGTGTCGCTAAATTTGTCGTGCCAATGGTTCGATGATGCTCTAGCCTAAACGCTGACAAAGCTTCAAATGACCGTTTCAGGGTCCCTTTAACTGTGTGGGACTAGCCATTGCGCAAAAAAAAATGATTCAGAAAGTAAGTAGAAACTAAGCTTCAACCTTAGCAACTGTTGTTTTTTTTTTAGCAATGGTTACATCATGTCATTTTTGCAAACGTTCAAGAAATAAACTTCGTCATCTTGCATGATGATTGCTGAGGTCTAGGATTTATGCTTGAACCTCTGCGATTTTGAATTCGAAGAGTTCATATTGTACTTATTTACGTTTTTTATTTAAAAAGGAACGTCGCAGATGTGTTCACACATACGGCCCTAATTCTGACTACTCCTGATCTTGGCTCGAGTTTGAAGGCTACCTTTTTTAATAAATTTTCAGATCAAATACCCATTTTTTTCTTTTAGACCTGGAAACTCAGCATGCGCCACGTGGCAGTTCGAGAGCGGCAGCAACGATCCACAGCGTTACAAGTACGTTGTAACGGCCATATTCGAGCATGCTGGTGTCGCTGTTTCGGTGTCAGGCGAGTAAGTTCTAGGAAAAAGTACCCTTGAGGAACCTTTCAGGCTGACATACTCCGCACGTCTGACTTCTGCAACAGAACGCTGCCTCTGTTCTTGTTCATGGCGTTTAGAAATAACCTAGTAGAAAGCGCCCTCCCTTTTTCGTACGCAGTGGTGGCGTTAGTATAAACTAAACTACTTGTCGGCCTGACTTTCTTTTTTGTCGGCTATTTTGGCACGTGGGAGGTATTCAATGTGCATTGTAATAGTTTCAAAACCATAGATGCTGCTCAGAGGCTTGCTCAGCTCGCATAACAAAAGTTACATAGGCACTTTATGCTCTTATCATTTAGGATGCGAAAGTGCGGCTTGCGCAGTAGTGTCCCCTATGAGTTCCTAGAGGCTGCTGCGTCATCGCCAAGCTGCGGTTCCAATCTCATTACGGCAGAGCAAACAATAGAACTTTGTTCTATCAACGCCCGATACGGCCAATTACCTTCGTCGCACTGCGTCGCGAGGTGTTCATATGCGCTCTTTTCCTTGTCCCAAGCATTGACAATGACAACAGAACGGCTCATGTGCATTTCACAACAAAATAGTGACAGATGCGCCTCAACAATTATAATTATTGTAGCTCGCTAAACACATTTTCTTTCACACATTTGTTAGTTTTCTCGCAGACAACCGAAAGGATCAGCGCTAAAGGCTCTTGCATGCGCCTGACGGAGGCCTTGACCCCTGTACAAACAGTGCTCGGCGAAGCAACATAACTAAGAAACAACAGCATATGTACACACTAAGCACATGATCGAGTACCAAACAACAATCAACATGAGTAACATCAGTACAGTAAGTAACATAAGTGAGAGAAGTAGCACTAGGAACAGTATCACATTATTCAACCTACAGACGTTAGCAATGACAACACAACAACGTGCAGCACAATTAACTATATTTGCAGATTTGTCTTTTGGTTAGCTTACTCATGGAATACGATGGCCTGCAACACTTTGTCAAGATATTTTGGTTACTGCTACTGCACACATTCAATTTCGCAAAATTTGTACGATGTGAATTTTGACTCAGGAGGATGATGAACTACATTAAATAGTGTGGCTAACTATATGTCTTTTAATATTTATTACAACGTAGAAAGCAGATACTGTTTTAGCATACCTATACATTCAATAAATTGACGCTTCAAAGTCAAAACTGAATACTCACATCTACAATATTATACGATTGCTGGGAGACTATGACTTCCACATTTGTCGCTGCTGAAGGATTTAATATCAGGGAATACACTAGCCCAGGAAAAGTTGATACTATCACTGAAAGAGCGTTATTCTGCGTCTGCATGATTCACCATAGAGCAAACAGTTATCTATTCTCCCGACATGCTCTTATATAAAACAATATTTTGAGCTGACGTTTTAGATTGTTTACGTGGGTATCGAAGAACCAGCAATGCTGAAGTGGGAACAATATAAATCTGAGAAAGACGTGGAGTGTATTGTATGGCATGAGCTTCTCGTACTGTCTGTTGCTCATACTTTTAAAAGGCCACGAAAAAAAAGAACACCTTATGATGATGAGAAAACTTAGAATGACTTTACAAATTAAATAAGCAGCATATTGTAAAATGATTTAATTTTATCGCTATCTTTACCATATCATCAGCAGCAGACTTCTATATTCAGTATCTAATGAAATCCTTTTCATTATTATATATATTATAATATATATAATAAGGGTCTTTAGAATAGGTTCTTCAGAATTCCGTATCTATGTATTTTCTAGTAAAGGAACACACCACTTAATATTTACGTATTCATGTTGCGCCTCAGATATGCGTAACATTAGCTTTTTTATCGACAATGTTCGCAAGTGTGAACGCAGCTACCAGTTCAAGATGGCTGGGCGTTCAGCAAGTGCTTAAACTTTGGCCGGGTGACTGAATCGTTTGACAGACAGACAAACAGAAAGACAGACTAAAATTCCTGCGTCCAAGTATCCCAAGAAAGACTATCGTTTTTAAAAACTGACTTCGGCAGCTTTGGCGCGACGAATGCAAAGAATAACTATCAGGATCTCAGCAAGAATCAAATCCAAGCAATCTGCGTGGCAATCATGTATTCGAACACAGAGCTAATGCAGTTCTCGAAACTGCTTTGTAAAATCTCCCTAAGCAGGCGTAATGTTGTTGAAACATCAATTGTGGTTGCAGTGCTGGCTATCTAATTTAAAAACATTATATATGTACTCGTATAATGCAGGCGTCACATCGGGTTAATGTCTGTTGTATACTTAAGCTCCGTCCACTGAACTTGGTCGACGTGGCACTAGCCAGGGCTACCATCCTCGCAAGCACAAGCGTTACATATCAGCCCACCACTTCTAGTGTTGATAGCTTTAAATAACAGGTTATATAAACACATGCGGCTGCTCAACATATGCCTGTGCGTACATCTGTACTGATATTTAGCGTAATTTCTTAACATTTCGCTGAATAAAAAAATTAAATAACATCGACTGCAATGGTACGTGGTATCTGCCAAATTTTTTTTAATAGAGGATGGGGTCTTGCTTCTTCTGACAGACAGGAACAGCATTTGGTTCAGCAGCTGTAGCGTCATTTCGTAACGCTTCGCTCAATAAAAAATTGGCAGATCCCAAGTAGCATGGGAATCGATGTAGTACGAAGCATGCGGAGGTTAAGTTACTAGGTTGTAATTTTTTATTAAGAGAAACGTTATGAACTGAAGCTAAATATATGTACAAATGTTGTACGCACAGCATATGTTGAACAGTCACATATGTTTCATATAACTAGTTGTTTACCATTGCGTAATATTGACAACACAAAGATGGGTATTACCAACACCAGAAGCGGGAAGCTGATATTTTAAGCGCTTTTGATTGCGAGAATGGTAGCCCTGAATAGTGCTACGCAAACAAATAACAGTGCATGGCGCTAAAGTATACGATTGACGTTAAGCCGACATGACTCCATCATAGAAGTACATATGTAATATTTTGAAAATTAGATAGCCAGCACTGCAAACACAATGGTATATTCACCGCAGTACGCCTGCATAGGGTATTTTTCCAACGCAGTTTCTAGACCTAACGTGGCTTTGTGGTAGAATACTTGATTGCCACGCACATTCCTTGGGTTGGATTCCTGCTTGGACCCTGATTTCTATTCTTTGCATTCGTCGGGTCAATGCAACCATTGTTAATTTTTCTTAAAGCTCTCGCATTTCAATTATCAATATCGGTCCTTGCCGTTCTGGGTAGATATAAACTGTCAAACACCTGTGGCGCATACCCGCATACTGCGGCCCGTTGTATACGGGTATGAGCCACACGTGTCTGGAAAAATGAGTTTCGCGACGTACCCGACAGGATTTTCACGTTATTCAAATCATGACCAGCCAGACACATTCGTCAAATTCTCTTACCCTATCATACTACTTTTTTGTCGACCTCAATTTAAGCAGGCAATTACGAGGGCACCCAGACGTAGGCGGCTAGATAGATAAATAGATAGATTGATACGTAGATATATAGATACGTAGATTGAAACGCCAAAATGGTAGCAGTCCGCAAAGAAATTTTAAAAAATTGCAACATATTCTACTTCCCTCTCCATGCTTCGCATAACATCGATTTCCAAGGTACGTGGGATGTGCTGATTTTTTTTAATAAACCTCCTGTGTATCACTTCTATATAACACGGTGCTCCCGCTTGTACACAACGATCGGGTAAATACGGCAAACCTTGTATACTTCTTTCCGGTCAAAGACGCACCACAATACCACTGCACTGCTTCACTTGAGTGTTATATAGGCGTATTCTTTCTGGCATATCGGCAATGGGTGGTGGTAGTGGTGGTGCTCATGTGGCCACAGGAGGGGTTAGCCTGGCTGACCTAGCTGGCAATTGCTCCACCTGAGTGACTCGTTCCATGTAGTTCCGCTCACCAAACATCACTTAACCCTGTGTCTCTTAGAAAACGTAAAAGTATGTTATACGCTTGCACTCGCATCAACCGCACACCTGCCCGGAACAAAATGTCTTCGCAGTATCCGTGGATCAACCCTCCTTTCTTCATGCTGTCTATTAATTTCTTTTAGAGCAAAAATTCTTGCACAACTAGAGGTAGTGCTCAATATCCTCGGCTTCATTGAATTCATTGCCCAGCGGGGAGGGAGCGTCACTGACTTTAAGTAACCTTGCAGGAGTGTACGCCGAATTTGTTCTTATTCTGTATAGCGCCTCTTGTGATGGGGCGAATTTCTGAAAGAGTGGAAATGACATCGAATTGTCTGTTTTGGTAGTTGCTGGTTCGTAGGAGCTCTGATGGTCGGTTGTCTTGAAAGTGCCTCGTTGGCTAGGGCAGCTGCTCTTTCGTTGCCGCTGACACCAACATGTGAAGCCATCCACTGGAAGGTATATTGGTACCTCTTTTAACGCGATAGCGTTTAAGAGCTCGTTTCGCAGAAATTCTGGCATCGGTGTCGGCGTCGT
The DNA here is from genome assembly GCA_030522465.1 of Rhipicephalus appendiculatus. NCBI lineage: Eukaryota > Metazoa > Arthropoda > Arachnida > Ixodida > Ixodidae > Rhipicephalus > Rhipicephalus appendiculatus. Next base: position 77,321 of record JALIZH010014815.1, on the reverse strand, counting down.
TGGTTGTGAGCGAAAAATCATCATCTTGTGCATGACCGAAAAATCGAAAAAGATGCAAATAAAATAAATAATAAATATTTCCGGGTCCGAGTGAGGATCGAACCCGGGCCGTCTGCGTGGCAAGCACGTGTTCTACCAAAGAGCCACGCCTCTGCTTGCAAATACAGTGAAAATAACTCCATCTGCTTGGAAATGCAGTGAAAATAACTTTCATGCTTCGCAAACGCAAGCGTTCTTTATATAGGCGTCGCTATACAATATGTAATATCCAAGGAATATTGTGTGGTACAAGCGTATATTGCCATCGGGCGTCAGAATACGTGACTATCATAACGATTTCGTTGTTTAAAGCCCGCCACCCATTACAAACAGCACACACCTTACTGCGCGTATTCCATTACACCACGTAGTGGGTGCATAGCAAGTATGCACTAAGTGGTTGAAGTAGGCATTCGGGACAGCATGTCGCTATCGCGTTCAACTCTTAAAGGCGATGATTAAGGGTCCCCAGTTTTAAGAGTGTCGCCGAGGAGACATGTGATACATGAATTTGACGGCGAACGACGCGTCAGCGCTTCAGTCTCGTCCAGCCGGTGAATACGGAAGGACTTTAAATGCTCTGGAATATGCGTGGGTGTTGGTATTTGAGCGTGAACATTGTTTCTTAGATTCGTGAGAATTATCTTGCAATTTAACCAGCCAAGTCTGCATATTTGTGCCATGCTTGTACTGCTTCAATGAGAATATAATTTGTTTGTGTTATCAACTCTTCGCTCTGACTCGGTCTTTGGACCACACCCGGTATTCGCTGACATGCTGACGGCTGACGGCAGCCGTTGATATCTCCCCGGCGATTTCCTACCCATTACCGGGTTATTCCCAATCATATAAGATCCCTCAACAGCCAGTAACGTGACATGTTCCCGCCAAAACCACGCAACAGGTAGCCACGCCACTAAGGTCACGTAACATGTAGTAACGTGCATAAAATAACTTGACTTCACGTAACAATTAGTCACGTGAAATCAAGTACCAGCTAGTGACGTCCACGAAGTCACGTAACAACCCTGCTTCACCAAAATCATTTTGTTTCTCTACCTTCTACATCTGGTCCATCGTGCCTGTATAGGCCAAGGCGAGCGAACCCACACGTCCTATTTGAACGATCTTCCTGGCGGGAAGTACCGTCTGAAGCGCTCGCACACTTTACTTCTTTCTCACCACCTGCAGCACGCTGACTGGCTCGTTCCAAGTCAATCATGGTGCTGGGGGAGTTGGTATGAATTCATGTTGAAATATTATGTCACACCTGTTACAGTCACACAATGAAAAATTCAGTGCTATAGACATAGCATTAAGCAGGTCGCGGTGACGCGCAGGAGAAAAAATAGAGTCTTGTGTATTAAAATGTGCATGGAATTGTTTCCTTTCCGCTTAGCACAGGCTTCCGTCCTGTGGGAAAATGGTGTGGTCTGAGCAATACCCAAGGCAACTTTCCAATGAAAAAACACTTGCGGTAGGTGTGACGTCTTTGGTCACTTGCGTATTGCAAATAGGGTTGCATTCATAGAAAGTATTGTGCGTCATTGCTTTATTGTTGATATTTTTTTTAATTTCTGTGAAAGGAAAGGTGACTTTACGAAGAGGGCTGCCTTTTCTTTGTACATTCCGATGAGAGATAGTTCATTGGGCGAACTTTTTTTCATATAAACAAAGACCTCCCGGCAGCGGCGTGAAATAAACGCTCACACCTGTAATGCTGCATATGTGCTTTTCCAACATAGCTTCGATTCTAAGTGCTCCCATTGGGTGTGTTTAACCCATATATGCCCAAACTCAGAAAAAATGTCAAAATAATTATTTTTTTCACAAAAAAAGTGCACTTGTACCCTCAAAAGAAAGCACAAGTTTTTTATTTACTGCCAGGTAAACGTGACACTGTTTTTCAAGCGGTCCTACGTACTGAACACTGGGCATTATGGGTGCTATGTGCGGGTGTGGTAAGCCTTGAAACATTTCACGTGTATACCGAAATTGCACTTCTCACAGCGAGGAGTTGTCTTCTCACGTCAGTGAGCGCACCTTGTCTGTTTACTCTGAGGGACAACAGTGTGGTCGGTGCGCGTCTACAAGGCGTCTTTCATACGAAGCGCGCGTTTGCCCCGAGAAAGCGGTCGGCACGTGGCGGGATGAAAAGCAAGCAATGTGTAGGCTTGCACACGTTGAGAATAAGACCCTCTTTGATGTGCTGTAAGTGGCGCTAGTCATCATCTAAAGAACTACCGATGTTAGAATGCATCAAAGAAGCGTCCTATATGTAGGACACTGGGCATATATGGGTTAAAAAGGACTACCGTCGGCATACCAAAAGGTGCAGTTCGACCCGAAACATAAAATCTCTGGTGAAGTCAGCGCACCAATCAACTAGAAGAAACATCGAAATCTATGGGCTTTTTATACAGCCCTATACATAATAATAAGGATATCATAGTTGAAATCAAGAAGAAGAAATGGATATGGGCCGGGCACGTAGCACGTCGGAAGGATAACCGCTGGTCATTAAGGGTAACTGACTGGATTCCAAGAGATGGCAAACGCGTGAGGGGGGAGACAGAAAATTAGGTGGGTAGATGAGATTAAGAAGTTTGCAGGTATAACGGGGCAGCGGAAATCACAGGACCGGGTTGATTGGCGAAACATGGGAGAGGCCTTTCCCCTGCAAATGGCGTAGACAGGCTGATGATGATACATAATAATAACGAAATTCCCAAGCAAGGTGTAAGCGCACAAGTAAACGAGAAGACATCTCACTCTACAACTGCGAAGAGTGACATTTACAATGATGGCCTCCGAAGAGGCTGAAGAAAAGTGAGCAAGCCTATTCAGTTGCTTCTTGCTTCTTTCTCAGTCAACTTTAGATGCAATATAAGGCTACTAATCCCTCTTGTATTGCTCTCTCATGTAATTATTTGTTGTTACCATCGCATTACAATTTGTATTACTTTGTGTTCAACTACTGCGTATGCCCTTCTGCTATGATCCCTTTGGGATTGGCAGTTTTTGCAACTAAAATAAATAAAGAAACAAACTAATAAATAAATTCGGGACAGCCGGTGAAGACAATCGCACGAATTAACGAGCCGTCTCTGTTAGGCAACTCCCTGTAACTGGCTGTCGTCACTACGAGCCAGGGTGCCTTCTCCTTGTTCTGGCTTCACCACTGCGGCCAGACGTCTGCGCACTCTGTATCACTGCAGGGGGACGCCCGGGATCCTCGGCATTTTCGACAAGCTCGCGAGGATGCAAGCAAAGTGTCATTCATGTACCTTCCCACGGTTTTCGTTCTTTGCGTGAGGGCTTGCCGAGACTGACATCGATGAGTGGTATCATCAATAAGACCAGCGGGATTTCCAGAGCTGATCTAACCACATTGTCGAACGTTCGAACAGGTACGGATGAACTTACTGCGGCCATAACCGGCGTCAACATTCGGAGATATTTGAATTGTAACTAAAGGCTTCCTTACCATTTAAAGAAACCACAACAGCCGCGAAGCTTATGGCTTTTGGCTGAGGCTCTGGCGGTTCCGCGATTCCCAGCGATTGCTCGATTTCTTCTCAAACAATGTCGGTGACGAGGCAACTTGGGGCTGGCACGACGGGATTATTATGCGAAGTTCTTCTTGCACCACGGCTCTTATGGTCTCGCGAGGGTCATCTGAGCGTAGCTATTGAATGTCTGCGTAGCCTGGCGTCGACCGGCGTCGACCGGCGATTGAATGGCCGTGTGCGCATTTCCAGCGTCTTTTCGATTGTAGTCGCTTCCGAAAGGGAGTTCCTCTACGGTCTTCGGTGGGTTTCTCATCAATTTCGCGAAGAGCTCTTGTTTGACCCCTTGCATGAGGAAACGAACTTTCTTCTCTTCAGGCATGTCCGGGTCAACGTGGCGGAACAGCCGGGTCATTTCTTTGATGAAGATCGTGACGTTTTCGTTGGGGAGTTGCACTCCTCCCTCCAACAGGGCGGCGGCCCTTTCTTTTCTGACGACGCTCGTGAACGTGTCCGAGAAAGCACTGCGAAATAGGTCCCAGGTTCTAAGGGTGGACTCCCCGTTCTCGAGCCATGTTCTTGCTAATTCTTCAAAGTAGAAGTAAACGTGGCACAATTTGTCCTCAGAGTTCCAGTTGCTGAAATTTGAAACCCTTTCAAACGTCTCCAGCCAGGTTTCGGGGTCTTCACATCGTGAATCACCAAACGTCGGCGGCTCCCTTGGCGGCTGAATTACTATTGCTGCCGCGGACACTGCGTCGTCCTCGTGCACGTGGTCGTCATCGCAGTGGCTTTTGGCTTGTCCGGTAGGTGTCCGTATTGGGGGTAGTCCTTTCAATCTGCGACTGGCTCGACTGTCGCTGGTTGTGTCGGTGTCTTCGTCGCGACGCGGGCTGGGTTGACGGCTTGATGGGGGCGTTAGGTACATGGACCGCGAAGCGCCACCACTAGGTTTCACGTGGTCGTGACGTCGACAAAGGCAGCTGTCCGTGTGTCCAAGTTGAAACTCTTTATTTGGCCGACTTGTGGCTGGAAAACCGATAGTCAAACTACAGGAAGCAATGCACGCTCTGTACTGCTACACTGATAGCGGTGAACAGAGCGTCGGCCGTCGACAATCTGACAAGCGGTGAAGTGCGTCGGCATTTATACATGCGCCGTCCAATATTCCAGCGTGATCGCTTGCGGCCGCGTAACTTCCATGAGAAACTGTAATGTTCACGTTGTGCGTGTAATCACATCGGGGGGTTCTAAGATTATCTAGATGGTTCCTAGTCATTTGACGTGGTTTGTGCAAGGTAACAGTTACACGTGAAGTGGGGCGGTAACAAGAAAATAGAAAGAAAAGAGTACGTGTCGGAATATGAATATGATCCTACAATAATAGGAGCACTGAAGCGCAACATCACGAGACATGGCCTGTCGCTCCGTAGCACAGCTGATGAGCGGAATCATTTCTCTAATCGCGGAGGCAGGTGATGGTCGTGTTTCAGTGAAATGTGTCCACTTCTGCGAAGTTGTACCTTAGTGTAAGGTGAGTGAAACGCCGGCCATAGGTGAGACGGGAAATGACGAAGGCGTCACTTATAGGAGTGAATCGCGTTAGTGAGCACTTTCGCAATGAGCTCGAATACGAGCTAACTTGCGCGCAGCCTGCTGAATCAAAAAACGAAAGCTGGTCGATGGTGCAATTCTTGAGATCGTTCTATTGCGAGAAGTCCAGCACAAGGTGGCTCGAGACGACGGGAACGCGAATGGAGTTGACATGCACAGTGATGGTGGTGGGGACCTTGAAAAGGCGTAGGTGTAGAAGTTTAGGAGATCTTTAGTCTAGAGTTACCAGCCCACTGACTTGTCCCAGTTGATGTTCTTGGACAACGAAATCAATTGCCGAAGAAAGCTTTCTGAAATAAACCTGCTTTCTAACTGAACTTTTACCATTGCGGTTTTCCCCCTTGATGAAATACTGCCGTAATCAGCGTCATTTTTGACAGAAAGTCTTAGTCCAACCAACATGCACAGCTGCAGAGTAGTCAGGATTTTCCTTTTTGGAGCATTTCTGGGTATGGTGCGCCATTTCTGAGCTATTGGTACCTATCCTTATGACGTCCCGAAAAACTGCAGCTATACTTCGAACGTGAGTAATTTTCCTGAAACAATCAAAAGCAAGCGAGTTGATTGAGCGAATGATTTTTAAGAGATATCATTTCGGTATTGCTACCGGTCCACCATCATTCATAAGGGCTACCACTGAATTCTTGGCAACCCATTCCCACCAGCGGAGCGCGAAAACATCGAAGACTTTAAAGACATTATACTTCGTGTAGAACGTATTGTCGCGTCACCTCAGAGGTCCAGGCGATGTTTATTGTTCCTAGAGCAGCAGGGCTCATGGCAAAATCGCGTCGGCTAAGCTCGCTCTCGAAAAGGGATAGCGCGCGCACTTCTTTCTTTCGCCAGTGGTGCCACTGGTCATGCATTTCACCCACTACTGCAGGTGGCATTATTCCCCCCCCTTCGCGAAATAGGGCATCGCCTCGACGCTCCAGGGAAGGTGTTAGGAAAACAAAATTGAAATCACGCAGCTTAGACAACACAAAAGTACAAGAATGGTAGAATGTCGTGCACGCACAGTCAATGAATAATTAGGCGAAGTGATTCACACAAATAAAAGAAAACAAACCAGTGAACGGTAGGGGAAATTATGGGCGCGCAAAATAAGGCTTCATGCGCACGACCTGAACTATGTCGGAGCTCGGTTGTCTTCCTTGTGTTCGTGTTGACGACGCAATGTCCGGAACCACTTCGCAGGTTACGTCACTCACGTGGCGTAGCACTTTATAGGGACCGAAATACCGACTAAGCAACTTCTCGGAGAGGCCGCGGCGACGAACAGGGGGTCCAGACCCAAACTTGGTCTCCTGGATTATAGGACACGTCTCTGTGGTGGGTATTGTAGCGCCGTGCATCTTCCTGCTGTTGCAGACCGATGTGCAGCCGCGCGAGCTGGCGAGCTTCCTCGGCACGCTCTGCAAATTCGTCGGCGTCAGTTGTTAACTGATCAGCGTCTTCACAGGGAAGCATAGCGTCCAACATCGTCTGAACTTCGCGGCCGTAGAGAAGGCGAAATGGTGTGAATCGCGTTGTTTCTTGTTATACGCGAACGTCACGTATGGCAGGATCCGATCCCATGTTTTATGTTGGACGTCGATGTACATGGGGATGATGTCTGTGAAGGTCTTGTTTAGTCGCTCGGCAAGTCCATTCGTCTGTGAATGGTAAGCAGTCGTCTTTCGATGCCTGGTGTTGCTTAGTCGAAAATCTTCACCCATAAGCTGTGCAGTGAACGCTGTACATCTCTTTGTTATAACTGCAGAGGGAGCACCATGAAGCAGTGCGATGTGAAACATAAAGAACTGCGCACCCTCTGAAGCTGTGGCTCGTGGGATCGCCTCCGTCTCGGCGTTGCGTGTCAGATAGTCTATTGCGACAATTACCCACTTGTTGCCGTCGGTAGACAGAGGAAAAGGGCCGAGAATGTCCATGCCTACTTGGTGAAATGGTTTGCGAGGTGGGTCAATTGGTTAAAGAACCCTGCCGGCTTGCTGGATGGTGTCTTTCGGCGCTGGCATTCCCGACAGCCTTTGACGTACTGCTTGACACTTGTCGAAAGTCCGGGCCAACAGTACGTCTCACCTACTCTGGCGAGTGGTCGTGAGTAGCCTAGGTGGCCAGATGTGGGCTCGACATGAAAAGCGAAGAGGACGTCGTCCCGCATACCCTTCGGAACCGCAAGGAGGTAGGCGCGGCCCGAAGAACGGGTGTTTTAAATGCGAATTCATTTCATAGTCGGGCTTTGTCAGGCATCCGGCGTTGTTCGGCGTTGTCCGCGGAGGAGGAGGAGGAGGATAGGTTGAGGAGGTGAGCGCCGGCAGGTGTTAGATGTGAAGCATCTTATGGCGAAAGCTTAATCCGGTGGTGGTGGTGTGCGGCGTGACCACCCTTACTGCGCATGCGCAAACCCTTTAAAAAAATAAAACCTCCTCTCTCCCTCTCTCTCCTCTAGGCATCCCTCCCCGCGGCAACCACACCCTCACTGCGCATGCACCTCCCCTCCTCTCTCCCCCTGCTACGCTCCCCCCTCTCTCCTCTAGGCATCCCTGCCCGCGGCGTCCACACTCCCACTGCGCATGAGCCTCCCCTCCTCTCTCCCCTCCCCCTCTCTCCTCCAGGCATCCCTGCCCGCGGCGTCCACACTCGCACTGCGCTTGCGCACCTCCCCCTCTCTTTCCTCTCCTACGCTCCCCCCTCTCTCGCCTCGCGACGCCGACGCAGGCAGCGTCTGCTAGCGAGTTTCTTGGTTGAAAAAACCGACTGCTCGCGCTGCACAACCGCTCACTGGCCACCCCGTATATATGGCAATGGATCTTGACCTCCAAGGTGGTGCCGGTGGGAGATTTCTCCTGTGCGTTGTTGAACAATAAAAATTCGCAGTGTGCGCGTTAACTAAAAAGCGGACTGCTAGTCTCTGTGTCCAGTCGGAGTCTTCTGTCTCTCATTGCACATTAGCAGCGATTGGCATGTTCCAGTAGGAAACGCCGCTCCATCGCTGCGTGCTTTACGCATCCCCAGTTTTCTCTCCTGCGCAACGCTGCGATGAGCGCCAGCGTCAACGGCCGCCGCCGGTGTAAGCGTTAGCGCCCGCTGCTTCACATCTACACATTGTTCCCTTTAGCGGAAGATGGTGTAATTTTTTATCTCTCTGCTCTTACTCCCTCTCCCATGGCAACAGCTGCGGGCGCGCGCGCTTATCCTCGCCCCTAGCAACCGGAGCAGGTGCTGCGGGCGGAGTAGCGGAGAGTGAGTGGAGAGGAGGAGCGCGCTCTGGTGTGTGAGGGCGCTGGCATCGCGGAAGCTCGGCGGAGCTCCCGCGTGTGTGGAGAGTGTAGCAGAGGGTAGGTGCAGTGCTTCGCCGCTCCTTCTCTCGCCGTTCGCTCTCTCTCCTCCCTGCGCCCCACACTCCCGTGCGCTCGCTCGCACGTATATAATAAATGGAGGGAAGCGCGCGCGAAATGCATTCGCATTTCCTCACGATTCCCTTCGGGAGGTGGGGGCATTTTTTTATGTAGCGGCAGACGTCTTAAGCTTGTGAAAGACATCGTTTGGGACAGTAAACAAGGAAGCTAAAATAATTAGCTTTTTAATTAGTGGATTTACGTGCTTATGTCAATTAGGCGAATTCAAGTACTTCATGCGAAGAGCACATTGCAGCTTTGCGATTTTGAAAGAGCAGCCTCTACCGCTCATTGTGGCGTAGTGAAACTGAACCAAATGCAACGGCGAAACTGAAACGAAAGCACTGATGAGCGTAACAAGCAGACGACCAGAATGACGTCACTGTTTACGACAACGATTACACAGGTATTAGTCTTCCCCGTTGGTTAACGATGTGTCATGCGTCTTATAATCGCAAGCGCATTCCGCCCACCCGAACAACGAAATCGGTTTATGGTTGGTATTACGGGGAGTGTTTATTGGGTTCACACGTGTCATGCTAACACTGCACACAGCGTACAGGGATTGAGGTCATGAGGGCAGCTCTATACTAAGGGCCACAGCAATGAAGTAGTCGTCTTCATCCAATCGGGGTCATGTCGGTACCCCTGCCCCAAAAACATTTCCAATACCGGCGACATTAAAGTCTTTCAGCAAGTTGCGAAGATAAGGTACGCAAATACTGTACTTATGACGGTACCGCAACTTCTTTTCCGGTCGTTGCCGTTGTGCCAATGAAGGCACCCCTACACCAAAGAAGCTTTTTTTAAAACGAACTGTGGAGTCGGCGCGCATCATTGTTGCCTGTCAGCCTACGCATTGTTAACGATGAATCTGTCGTTCGGGGGACGAACTCTCGCTAGAACTGGGAGCGGCAACAGCACGACGAGCGGGAAAGGAGGAACGCTACCGTAATGCCTTACTGTATTCGCGTACCTTATTTCCGTAACTAGCTAAAATACTATTGCCCCATCCGGCAAAGCACCGTCCTGGTGCCTATTCTGGTTAGAATGGCGTGCAATATTTGTAGGGCTTCAGGTGAGAAACATGCACGATGTCAGTTCTTGGTGTAGTAGACGATGACTTCGTGGTCGGGGAAATCTCATGGGTAACAGGGGTGACCTGGCGCAGGACTCCGTCGGGTCCAACGTATCGCGAGAAAAACTGTAACCGACACGACAGAATGGGGAGCTGCAGTAGAACGAAGGGAGCCCGGGGAAAAATCGATATCCCTATGTTGACAATCATAGAGGGAATTTCTGTGCTCTCTGGAAAGACTAGAAACGAGCGCGCGCTACTGTACGTGCGATGAAAAGCACGGGTGATGGCATCTTGAGAGTGTGAAGTGGTGTATGATGGTCAGGCGGACGCAAAGTGTCGAAAGGTTGTAACGGATAATGGGCCAAAAAGGAGATAAAACGGTGAGGAGCCGGCAGTTTGATGACGCAACAAGTTATAAGCGAAGGTGACGAACGGGAGGGCTGTGTCCCAGTGGGTGAGGCTGTCAGACTCTTTACGTAGAAAACACGTCCGTCAGTAAGCGGTCGAGGCATTAGGTAAGTCCGTTAGATTGAGGGTGGTAAGAAGTCGTAAAGTTGTATCGAGTAGCACAAGTTCGAAGTAGATTGGCAACCACACAAGACAGGAAGCAGTGAATATGGGCTGTGAGTAAGCGACAAGGAGTGCCGCGCTGGAGGATGGTGTCCTAGAGAAGTTGGAGGGGGAAATTGCGCTACAGTTCACTGGGACTTTAACAAAGCTAGAGGACGTCCTCTAGCTTTCTTAAGTCCCAGTTAACTGTAGCGCAATTTCCCCCCAACATGCACAACCAACTAGCCCAATTTCTTACTTTGCTGTCCTAGAGAAGGAAATCTGCAACATCCGTCGTGCAGCTGGTCGGTAGTGCTCGAGTGATTGCACATCGAGTGGCATAATCCGTAGCTACTGCGTTCTATTTCTCTCCAGTTGTCCAAGTTTGAAATGCAACTAGCAAGTCCAACACCACTCGATAATACCGGCTGGGCTGGGACCTCAATAGGTTGAAGGTTAAGGGCAGGAAGTGTCATAGCTTTCTTTCGGCGCAGGATCAGGTCGCAAGCTGAACGTAAGGGCGATCGGAGCGATAAAGACCCTTCCATAATACCCGTCGTCGAACAGGGTCGTTAGGTTCTTGAGACGCCTAAATGTCCAGAAGTTGGGGCGTCGTAAAGTTCTTGCGGGACATCCTTGCCCTGATGACGTGGGATGACTATTGAAAGTTCCGCGCAATCGGGGTGTCAGTTGCAGCGGTACGAAACGTTGCCTTGAAGCGAGATCATAAGGTCATGCTAAGTGATGGATCGGCATTGCCGGATTGAATACGGACAATGATGGAGAGCAGCCATGGATCATGGCGCTGTTCATCGACCACGTGCACAAAGTGAGTAGTGGCCAAGGTGCAGACATCGGCTTCCAACTCGGCAGAGTTGGGAAGATCAACAGGGTGTCGGAATAAACACTCGGCGTCACTGTGCAACTTGCCAGATTTGTACACTACCGTGAACATGTACTCCTGCAATGGTTATCCCATCGGCCGAGCTTCCCTCTAGGGTTCTCAAGTTTTGACCACCAGAAGAGCACATAATGGTCTATGGTGACTGCGAACGGGCGTCCATATATGTATGAAAGGAAATTCACGATAGCTCAAACGAGTGCTAGGCATTCCCGCTCACTAATGGAATAATTATTTTCCGACTGTGACATTCGGCATCATTTCGGCAACCGTGCCGGAGTGACATTTCCATGCCCCTGACAATATAAGGCTGCTCGGTCATTCTGAACGCCGTAGAAGAATATGGCATTAGCGCTCTTCTGAGTTGCGGTTTCGGTTTCACCACTGAATTCGCTTGGAATTTCACTATTTCGCAATAGCTCACGTTGCGCACGCGACTACAGTTTCCACAAATACGCCGGTCGAACCTATAAACTTGGGTCAAAGCCCGAAAGTCTGGCATAGGCAGCCAATCAGTGACTGCGTTGCATGAAATCAATACCCAGAACGGAGTGGCGTCTGCCAGCATTTCTTTCATGATTGTGAATGTAATCCACTCGAGAAAAAAATGTAAACCGATAGGGGCATTCTATACATAAAAAAACCGACAGAACCCACGCACTGTGGGAAATCATGTGATGCGAAGCAGCCAGCAAGGGGCAAATCATGCTGTACATAATACGTTATGTCATTACTTACATGTTAGGGCCTGTCATTTTTGTTCGTCATACAGTCATGTCGCGCAATACAAATTTTGGTGTATATCAAGCTAGCGAACTGGACGCAAGCGCACCATGAGCGTGGCATGTAAATGGCATTGTAGATGACATGCATGCCAAGATTTTCATGTTACCACCTGCCACTTATGTTCGATATATCGTCACATCATGCAATACCAATTTTGGTGCATATCAAGCTAGCGAACTGGACGCAAGCGCACCATGAGCGTGGCATGTAAATGGCATTGTAGAAGACATGCATGCCAAGACTTTCATGTTACCACCTGCCACTTATGTTCGATATATCGTCACACCGCGCAATACCAGTTTTGGTGCATATCAAGCTAGCGAACTTGACGCAAGCGCATCATGAGCGTGGCATGCAAATGGCATTGCAGATGATATGCATGCCAACACTTTCATGTTACCGCCTGCCACTTATGTTCGCTTAATTTTTTGTACCTCGAATCGCAGCGACACGCGAGACCAATTCTGCCTCCGTTTCGCATGCGTTCGTATTCTCGCGCTCTGGGCGTCGTGCAGACGCCATCCGCGTTCCAGCGTTTAAATTGACGGACACTTTGGTCAATTCCAAAGTGTGTTCCTCGAACGCCTCTGCCCATTAGACGGTGTCGGTCAGAATGGAACGTGATGCGCGCGTCTGCCTCCTTGCATGATTAGAGACGCTGGGAACAGCGACGCTACGCAAGCAAAGCGCGAGCGCTGTAGAGGCCAACGCGACCAGCGTCCGTTTGCGCACCCCGGCGCCCATGTGGCCCTGTGCCAGGGCACGGCTGGAGGGACGGACGGACGGATGGACGTGAGCATGAGACATTAAAGGCTTTCACCTTAAAATTTGGTGTATATCAAGCTGGCGAAACGGCCACAAGAGTGTCATGAGCGTGGCATGCAAGTCATGTTGCACATGACATGTCATGGTTTCCATATTACCACTTGTAATTTATGCTCTTCATACAGTCACGTCCCACGATACGAAGTTTGTTGTATATCACGCTAGCGAAACGGCCACGAGAGTGTCATGAGCGTGGCATGCAAGTCATGTTGCACATGACATCTCATGTTTTCCATATTACCACTTGGCATTTATGTTCGTGATACAGTCACGTCACGCAATACCAAATTTGGTTGTATATCATGCTAGCGAAACGGCCGTCAGCGCGCCATGAGCGTGGCATGCAAATCATGTTGTATATGACATGCAGGCCACGACTTTTCTATTACCACCTGCCATTTATGCTCGTCATACAGTCACGTCCCTCAATACCAAACTTGTTGTATATCAAGCTGTCACGGATCTTCAGACATCGGTCGGCCAGAAGGAATGGACGAGGCGAGAGCGTTACACATAAGTTCAATTGCCCACTAAAAGAAAGCACACATGAACCCTAGAAAAACAACAAACGCGAAAAAGGAACACCCTAAATAGGAACAACACAAATAAAGCTACGATGTACACAACAACCACCTAGAAAGTACGAAGCGTTCGTCGCTTACAAATCTCACGGCGTTGTGTGCCGGTTCATGATGAGGCGAGGCGTTGCGGTGGCACTGACATTGACGTCGGCGTCCCAGTTGGTGACGCCGTCCTTCACTGGCGAGGAACGCTAACTGCCGTTGTCGTTGAGGCTGGGAGGCTCCCAGGAGTTCAGTGACCTGTGCGTCGCAGGTACTTAAGCTGATCTGCGTCTCCCAGGAACGGGATCTGGCTCCGACGAGGCCCTACGGTGCGGTGCCGTAGGACGGTGCGCTCGGTGCACGAGCCGATGGCGCTCCCAGGCCACTGCGGGTTCTCGTGCTTGCCTTCCGGTTCTTTAGCCAGCCGGAGTCTACGGTGCGGATGCCGTAGAACGAGAGCTGGAGCGCCCGGAACAGGAGCCGGAGACGCTTGTGCCCAGCTCACGCGCTCACGATGGAACACCCAGGGCCCCTCTGCACACGTCACCTTCTCTTTTATACCTTCAACGTCGTCTTTCTCTTCTTCTAGTTCTTGCTGTTATACGTCATGCTATGCTTGCCATCGTCTTCTTTTAGATGTGAAGCATCGTATGGCGAAGCTTAATCCGGTGGTGGTGTGCGGCGTGACCACCCTTACTGCGCATGCGCAAACCCTTTCAAAAAAATAAAAATAAAAACCTCCTCTCCCCCCCCCCTCTCTCTCCTCTAGGCATCCCTCCCCGCGGCAACCACACCCTCACTGCGCATGCGCCATCCCTCCTCTCTCCTTCTACGCTCCCCCCTCTCTCCTCTAGGCATCCCTGCCCACGGCGTCCACACACCCACTGCGCATGCGCGTCCCCCCCTCTCTCTCCTACGCTCTCCCCTCTAGGCATCCCTGCCCGCGGCGCCCACACTCCCACTGCGCATGCGCGTCCCCCTCTCTCTCCTCTCCCTACGCTCCCCGCCCCCCTCTCTCGCCTCGCGAGGCCGACGCAGGCAGCGTCTGCTAGCGAGTTTCTTGGTTGACAAAACCGACTGCTCGCGCTGCACAACCGTTCACTGGCCACCCCGTATATATGGCAATGGATCTTGACCTCCATGCTGGTGCCGGTGGGAGATTTCTCCTGTGCGTTGTTGAACAATAAAAATTTTCGCAGCGTGCGCGTTAACTAAAAGCGGACTGCGGGTCTCTGTGTCCAGTCGGAGTCTTCTGTCTCTCATTGCCCATTAGCAGCGATTGGCATGTTCCAGTAGGAAACACCGCTCCATCACTGCGTGCTTTGCGCCTCCCCAGTTTTCTCTCCTACGCAACGCTCCGATGAGCGCCAGCGTCAACGCCGCCGCCAGTGTAAGCGTTAGCGCCCGCTGCTTCACATCTACACATGGTTCCCTTTAGCGGAAGATGGTGTAATTTTTATCTCTCCGCTCTCACTCCCTCTCCCATAGCAACAGCTGCGGGCGCGCGCGCTTATCCTCGCCCCTAGCAACCGGAGCAGGTGGTTGCGGGCGGAGTAGCGGAGAGTGAGTGGAGAGGAGGAGCGCGCTCTGGTGTGTGAGGGCGCTCGCATCGCGGAAGCTCGGCGGAGCTCCCGTGTGTGTGGAGAGTGTAGCAGAGGGTAGGTGCAGTGCTTCGCCGCTCCTTCTCTCGCCGTTCGCTCGCTCTCCTCCCCTGCGCCCCACACTCCCGTCCGCTCGCTGGCACGTATATATAAATGGAGCGAAGCGCGGCGAAATGCATTCGCATTTCCTCACGATTCCCTTCAGGGAGGTGGGGGGCATTTTTCTTATAGAGGACGTTGTCTCGAAGGCAGAAGGAAGTCAACACGCGGGATAGATGGCGTGGTATAACCCCGGTACGACCCTCTAAATAATCGATGACCGCTCGAATCTCGTCATCGTCTCGCTGCCGCCTGCTCAAGTCCGACGAGCTAAGGGCGCCTAGAAAACCGTCGTCATCTTCTGCTTCCTGACTGACGGGATGAATGGGCGCACGTGACATTGTGTCGGCGTCTTCGTGTTCCCGGCCAGACTTGTAGACGATGGTTACATCGAATTCCTGTAGGCGCAAGCTCCACCGGGCAAGTCATCCTGAGGTATCACGTATGTTCGCCAACCAACAAAGGGCATGGTGGTCTGTCACCACTTTGAATGGACGACCATAGAGCTAAGGGCGAAACTTGGTGATCGCCCATACGACTGCGAGGCACTCTTTCTCTGTGGTCGAGTAATTCGCCTCGGCACCGGGCAGTGAGCGGTCGGCATAGGCTATTAATCTTTCCTCTCCGTGTTGACGCTGGACGAGCACTGCGCCGAGGCCGATGTTACTGGCGTCAGTATGCACCTCGGTGTCAGCGTCATCGTCAAAATGTGCCAGAACGGGTGCTGACTGCATGCGCTGTCGTAGTTCGGCAAAAGGAGCCTGCTGCTCACTAGCCCAAACAAATGGCCTGTAGTCTCTTGTAAGCCGAGTCAAGGGTTCCGCTATATTTGAAAAACCTTGAATAAATCGTCGATAATAGGCGCACAAGGCTAGGAAGCGCCGAACAGCCTTCTTATCGGTAGGAGCTGGATGCGGCTACAGCGGTAAGCTTGTCAGGATCGGGTCGGTCCCCTCTGGCGCTCACATGGCCGAGGAACTTCAGCTCTTCATAACCGAAGTGACACTTTTCTGGTTTTACTGTTAGATCCGCCTTGGTGGGTGAAATGCATGACCAGTGGCAATATTATCCATTCACCGGCGTCAGCACTACATACGCATTACATCCTTCTGGTCTTGGTATGTGAATGGGTGGCAATGACTCTCTGCGGAAATCTGTAATTTAGCGTTCCTGCGTCAGCATTCTCCGAAAAAAAGCTGTCACACGTAGAAAGCATTTCTCTCAAACACTGGATAGCGATGATTCAAGATTGTAGAGGAGGACATTCGACAACAAAAACTTGTGGGGAGTAGGACTTGCCGTATGCATCAGCGTTCTTTCTCTGTCCTGGGTCCAATCCATGCACTAGCTAGCAATCAATTTTGTAAAAAACGTTGTTCTGGTTGCAAGTACGCTCCTCATCCACGTTCCAGGGAAGAACACGTGAAGCACAAATCTTTTTCAAAAACAGTAAACCCTCTGACATACAACAGAAAAGAAAAAGCAGGGCAGAGCCGAGTGCTAAATAGAAAAGGCTTTGCTCGGAAGTTGGCAGCTGAGGCTTTTGGTTGTAATATATATGCGCTCTCGTATCCCCTACCTCCACGCTTACCCAGTGCAGAGCAGCGTACCATATACTACCATGAGGTTAACCTCTCTGCATCCGTGATTTGTCTCTCTTGTTCGCGAAGGTGCAGTAAAACTTTTGGGAATAATCAGTCGGCAATTTTACCAAAATTACAGCGGCATTTCACTCCGTGAACGCGGTCAACGCGAACGCTAATCCTCGCTATCCCCTTGTGCAATTTTCACACAATGTCTTTGATGCATAAGCGGAATTGCGTTGCCGTGCTTAATGTTGCGGACCATGACATCAGGTTCAACAAACTCGTTCACCCTCGGCATCTGAATAACGCATGGGTCGTCATTACAGAAAAGCCGGCGAACATACAGAAGCAGTATCCGTGGGGGGGGGGGGGGGTGCAGGTTCTTTTTTTTTCGCGGTATCTCTCGTTCTGATTTACGACAGCTCTGTTCGACTGAGCTTCAGAGAGCATGGAAGAGGACAAAAACTTTTTTTTCCAAAATCACACAATACTTTTAATAAACAATTACAACTCTCTATATAAAATAAAATACCTAAGACAAAGTTCATGTGAAATAGTCTTAACAACAAACAAAGTGAAAGTTCAAAGCCTTAAACTACACAGCATAATTCTGAGGCGGCTAAGCGAGAGACCGCCAAATACGAGATCAGTCTCACCAAATCGCGGAGGCTGGCCGGTAACGAAGAGGGAACAGTGGCTGCTGGGGGGACGCATTGGGAAGCCACGATTAGCCTCACGAGGCGACTCTATCCAAGGCTCGGGTCCGAAGCCAAACTGCCATTGTTTTGACTGCACCGGCACCTGCAGGCCTTGCTCTCGAACTCACGAACCGTTGTAGTTTGCATTCCCTGCAAGGCGTGGTCCGGAGGCCCCGGCCGCGTGAAGTCCTAAATGCTCGGATCCGCAACCCGAATGCCAGTCTTCAGCGTCCGGCTACGGCCTTCTTCTCTCGTTCTCTTCGAACTGCCCACTCTCTTCTGCTGGCCAGAATTTTTCTGCCCTGGGACACACTTGTCCACTCCTCATTGGAGATGATGAAGTGCCGCGTCATCAAGAGATTGGCTCTTGGAATCGCCGTGGTGGTTGGCCATCGGATCACTATCCATTCATTTTGTTGACGTCGCACCGCGCGTCGTAGTGCTCTTCCACGCGATGTCTTCAATGTCGTCGCCGTTTATGCGACACCACGCGTGCGCGTTCTCTTCTTTTCGTGTCGAGGGCTATTCATACACGCACAGTTGAAATGCGCACAACAATCATCACAGGAGGGGGGGGAGTCATATCAGCCACTACACAATCAAGTTGAGTCATGCAAGTAAGGTGGCATGGGCGGTACACGTACCCGTTAGAATTCTTGAAACACGGCAGCTGATATTTCCAGTGCGATCTTTGGCAGGTGCTACGAAGGTTGGACACTGTTACGTCGGCCTCTGGAGGTTCTTGCTCCACAATGGCAACTCACACATCATTGACGGAACGCATGTCTCTAAGGGGTGCCAGATGATCGCACACACAGCACATATGTTGAAGCGGGTTATCGAGGAAAACTCCTCATAAGTGTTCAGTAGCTGTCTCGTGAGATCGCGCACGTGGTCTCCTCGCATTTTTTTCTTTGTCTGCACGCACGTTCAGTGCATTCGCTGTCATCGTCTTTGCACGTCGGTGACCTGCCATAGCTTCATGCTTCCCGGGCATGGTGCTCCCTACGTCTGGGCGACATCGGTGGCTCTATGGCCGGGCCTCCCTCGTGAACTTCTCCCATGCACTGGCGGCATAACAGTGACTTGATAACTTCTACAGGCTACTACGCGAAAATTTCAGTTTTTGAAGGACGAAAAAGCGCCCTTCTAGATTCCACTGCCCAATTTAACGGTTTATAGGAGTCAGGTTACTACTTTGCTAAGTCGAGTGTAATGTGTATGATACCACGCATTTGCTGATACCACGCATGCTTCTTTCAAGCGGGAATGCTACAGCTGTCGCAGCCGCAGGCCGTACAGGTTCGGCCGAATACAAGATGCAGAAACAGCTTTCTTTATAATGTCAGAAGAGCTACCATAACAGAGAATTAGCCAGGACAAAGGACACGGGAACGTCATGCGTCCTTTCAAAGTCTTCGTTGCTGTAGCACCTTTCCTATCATAAGATAACTGCCCAAATGGCAGTTATTATAAATTTCAACTTGCTCTCAAAACAGCAGGTATTAGATATATCACAAAAGCCAGCGTGCTCATGATTCAGGACGTGCCATGTCACAAAGTATTTCATAAAATTTGTGGGTTGTGAATCTTCAGCTTGTAAAATGTCAAATTCGGTTAACTGTCCGTTACATTTAGCTTCAAGAAATTAGCTGTGCTCTCTAGAAGGGGATTAATGCTAGGGATCCGCAAAACCTCTGCCGAGTACAACCCCTGCAGAGCCCTCGGAGTTCGCTTCGTTCTAGTAGCAACTGCGAACTTCGATCGTAAGGACGCTGGCGTACGCGCTATCTCGACAGGCATCAGTAGACGTCTCGTATACGCGCTGTCTACTCTCACCGCTTTCATCGGGTTCAGACCATATACATCAAAACAGCTTTGGTTCCTAGAGCGGCCGTATTAGCCTACACCAGCGTTCTGTAGACTTACGCGAGGTTTTATCGAAAAAAAGTTAGCTGCAATCCTTATTTCGCAGAACATTCTATTTTTTTTTGCCCAGGCATTCATTGCTTCACCCTTGCGGCAAAACTTAGATTTTTCCCCCATTGAGAAATTGCTCCCGATTCACTAGAGGCGGTGCAAATACAGGGCAAAGGCGAATGGCACGTTCCACAAACTTGTCTAGCAAAAATTATTTTCGGGGATTTACTTACTTATATACTTAACTATATTGTAGTGAAAAAGACTGGCCTCAGCGGCATTGCTCTGTGCCTCAGCGTCATCACCATCGGCATGAGCTCGTGGTTGCTGTGCTTGGCTGAACGCTGCGGCACAGAGCAATGGCGCTGAGGCCAGTCTTCGCAACAATATAATTAAATATATACATAAATGAATTCCCGCAAATCATAACAACATATTTAACAATATATTTAGTTAGTTGCTTAGTTGCTTAGCTAGGTAGTTAGTAAGTTAATTAGTTACTTAGGTGGCTCGTTGCGGTCTCCTACCAGGCGCACAAATGATGTTCTCTTTGTAAACAGCCAATATCATTTAATTCAGACGGGTGAATGTTTAATTCGTTCAATTACTTTATATGAAGTCAACGTTTTTTCTCTGAAAAAAATTCATAGCCTCCTAGCTTAGCTTACCGTATAAGCCTTATTGGGGGCCATTGGCGAAGATCAGATGTGTAAAAATTATTCCGAAATGTCTGCCGTGACACGACGGCCACCGTATTCCTGGAAAGTTTCCTGTAATTTTATTATCTCTTTTATTATCAACATCTTGAAAGCGCGTAAACAGCACGGAACGTTTGTCACTGCTTGGTCATATGTGCAAAGGAGCGTATCTGCTTCTTCCAGGAGTACTCGAAAATGCTGCATCACTTGCATGACAGCAGTGCTTCATTTATGTTGAGAAGCAAACTTCGGAAGGGTTGTGTGACAGCCGTAACGTTCAAATACATGATTTATTACTGACTTAAATTTAGCAACGTTAACACAGAACCACGCCAGTCGCGTAATTTCACGCCTGAATCAAGCGAATAGAACAAGTCTGGGTAGGCCCGAACGATATGATTTTCAGGAGGTTAATAATAATAATAATAATAATAATA
This sequence comes from Rhipicephalus appendiculatus, assembly GCA_030522465.1. Classification (NCBI taxonomy): domain Eukaryota; kingdom Metazoa; phylum Arthropoda; class Arachnida; order Ixodida; family Ixodidae; genus Rhipicephalus; species Rhipicephalus appendiculatus. The sequence goes on along the minus strand of JALIZH010014815.1, from coordinate 57,014 downwards.
ATAATAATAATAATAATAATAATAATAATAATAATAATATGTGGTGTTTTAAGTCCCAAAACCACGATTTGATTATGAGGGACGCCGTAGTGGAGGGCTCCGGAAATTTCGACCATCTGGTGCTCTTTAAACGTGCACTGACATCGCACAGTACATGGGCCTTTGCCATTTCGCCTCCACCGAAATGCGACCGCCGCGGCCGGGATCGACCCCGCGACCTTCGCGTCAGCAGCCGAGCACCGTAGCCACTGATCCACCGTGGCGGACTTTCAAGAGGTTGCAGCAAACATTTTCGCAGTTTTCATCCCAACAATACGTTATACCTTTCAGCGCCGCAAGTCTCACTCATAAAAATTTTGGTCGCATTGAATGAAGAAAATCCCGGTGTGCCTGGGCGGTTCTTGGCAAGCACGCAGTCAGTGTACGTCATAAGGCTTCGCTATTAAGAACTTCTCTGATGCATGTGTGCTTTGATCTTTTCGTGGCCGTCAACATGAAACCGAAGAGCATATCCTTTTTCTTGGAAGAAGACACTTTATTAAAGTTCATTTTGAGATTCACGACACTGAGAGCATGGAAAACAATAGATTGGTCTGTGTTTGTATTGAACTTTTCTTTTTGCCTAAACGAATAACTCATCTATGTGCACTTTAAGAACGTGTTAAAACACGGCTCTATAGAATCCTGTAAACACGCTCGAAATTTTTCCGTCATAATGCTCATATAATGCAGCCATAAATTTATGGTATGCGCTTGTTCCTTCTGCCAGTGTAAATTTCCTGAAACCTACGGAACGGTGTTTTTAAAAAACCAGAGTCACTTTTTGGCCTCGTAAAAAAATTCAATTACAAGGCAGTGATCTCGCCAACCGGTATTTTCAGAACTGGCCCCTCATAAACGGCCACTCATGATTATCAACTGTGTAATTGTGGAGAGACGAAAAGTGCCGTGCTTTCTCGCAGAGATAGTTATTGCATATGCGAATGAGGACCAGAACCATTTTCTTGGCCAGCACAATAGGCTAGGAAGCCTGCGAACCTAGACGCCTTGAAAACGAATTGACCGGGTCCAGGAATGGCAGCAGAAAACAAAGTTCACATGTACATGTACTACATATTCCGTGAGGAGAGCAAATGAAAACAGAAAAGTAACACAGATGATCCAGACGTCTGGTGCCGAACCCCCCAAAGGGTTTGCCTGTCCAAACTGTTTTATCTTATTCTCCCTTTGAGGGAGGCTCTCGAAGATAACAAAGCGTAGACAGTACAAAAGCATGCCAGGCCTCGATCACCGCTGGGTAGCTTTCTTCGGCACTAAAACTACCTACTGTTTCACTCGCTTGAGCGCATTAGGTGTACACTACATTACAGAAATCCATTGTTAACCTCACAATACCAAAAATATACATACATTGGTTGCTGAGTGCCTTGTACAGCTTTGTACATCTTCATACAAGAAATTAAATATATGTCTTGAGAAAGTACAGTTCGTATATGTCTATATTTTATGGGACAAGGAAGCCGGCATCAGCTCGGTTTCGGTGAGCCAAAAATAACTGTATTTTAATTTGAGTACAACAAGAAAGTTCGCAGTAAAATAGGTTTGCAATACACAATGTTACGGGGAGTATTTATTTAGATGTCTTCAATCAGTAACTGATCGAGATGACACTGCACAGAGGGCACAGAATCCCGAATCCACCAAGCAGCCCGGACTCAGCCCACAACACGAACGTTGTCGTCTTCTTCCATTCGGTGCCATTTCAGCGGCTGTGCCGGAGTAGCATTTCCATACCCGTGACATTACCCCGGCCGGTAAAGCACCGTCTCGGTGCCTGCTAGGTTTAAAAGGGCGTGTCACCGTTGTAGGCCTTTAGACGAGAAACATGCACGATGTCAGTTTTGGGTGAAGCAGTCGGTGAGTTGGTTGTCGGGGAAATCTCATAGGTGACAGGTGTCACCTGGCGCACGACTCGGTAGGGCCCGACGTATCGTGACAAGAGCTTCTCGCTGAGGCCAACACGACGAGATGGGAGCCACAGTAGAACGAGGGAGCCCGGAGAAAATTCAGCATCCCTGTGTCGACTATCATACAGTGACTTTTGTGCAGACTGCGAGTGTGAGAGCCGAGTGCGGGCTACCGTGCGTGCGATGAGAGCTCGGGTGATGGCATCTTGCGCGTATGAAGTGGTGGATGTTGGTTCAACCGGAAGCAGGGTATCAAAAGGTAACAGCGGATCGCGGCCAAAAAGAAGATAGAAGGGTGAATAGCCGGCAGTTTCGTGGCGCGACGAGTTATAGGCGAAGGTGACGAACGGGAGGGCAATGTCCCAGTCGGTGTGGTCGTCCGAAACGTACATGGAAAGCATGTCCGTCAGTGTGCGGTTGAGGCGTTCGGTGAGCCCGTTGGTCTGAGGATGATAAGAAGTGCTGAAGTTGTGACGAGTAGCACAAGATCGCAGTAGGTCATCAACCACCCGAGAGAGGAAGCAGCGACCACGGTCTGTGAGTAGGTGACACGGAGCGCCATGCTGGAGTATGATGTCGTATAGGAGAAAATCAGCAACGTCAGTTGCGCAGCTGGTCGGTAGGGCTCGAGTGATTGCATAGCGAGTGGCATAATCAGTGGCTACTGCTACCCATTTTTTTCCAGTTGTTGAAGTTGGGAAGGGGCCAAGCAAGTCCAATCCCACTCGGTAAAACGGCTCGGCTGGGACTTCGATAGGTTGAAGGTGACCAGCAGGAGAAGTCGTAGGTTTCTTCCGTCGTTGGCAGAGGTCGCAAGCCGCAACGTAGCGGCGAACGGAACGATAAAGGCCCTTCCAGAAAAACCTTCGTCGAACACGGTCGTAGGTTCGGGAGACGCCTAAATGCCCTGAAGTTGGGGCGTCATGAAGTTGTTGAAGGACGTCTTTGCTCAGATGATGTGGAACGACCAGTAAAAGTTCTGCGCCCTCGGGGTATAAGTTGCGGTAGTACAAAACGTTGCCTTGCAGCAAGAACATGCTGAGGGAAGGGTCGTCGTTGCCGGCTTGCAGGCGGTCAATGATGCTGAGTAGCGATGGATCTCGCCGTTGTTCATCCGCCACGTGTATAAAGTCTGTGATGGCGAAAACGCAAGCGTCGGCTTCCAATTCGGTGGCGTTGGGTGGATCAACAGGGTGTCGAGATAAGCAGTCGGCATCGCTGTGCAACTTTCCAGATTTGTACACCACAGTGAACGTGAACTCCTGCAAACGTAATGCCCAACGGCCGAGTCTTCCAGTAGGGTCCTTAAGGGTCGATAGCCAGCACAGCGCATGATGGTCTGTGATGACAGCGAACGGGCGTCCATATAGGTACGGACGAAATTTAGCGACGGCCCAGACGAGAGCTAGACATTCCCGCTCGGTAATAGAATAATTCCTTTCTGACTGTGACAGAAGACGGCTGGCATATGCTATCACGCGATTTGTGCCATTCTGTACCTGCGCGAGTATAGCCCCAATGCCGTGGCCACTTGCGTCAGTGCGAAGCTCCGTCCGGGCAGCTGGGTCAAAATGGGCCAGCACTGGTGGTGAAGTGAGAGCGGAAATCATCGATGTAAAGGAATGTGCTTGGTCCGCACCCCAGGAAAAAGCCGCGTTCTTTTTGAGGAGGTCTGTGAGGGGTCGAGCAATGTCCGCGAAATTGATGACAAAGCGGCGGAAGTAAGAGCAGAGCCCAAGAAAGCTGCGGACCTCTTGTGTGGAACGCGGAACCGGGAATTCACGAACAGCACGGACTTTGTCGGGGTCGGGTTGGACTCCAGTAGCGTCAACAAGGTGGCCAAGTAGTTTAATTTGTCGGTGCCCAAAGGTGCACTTCGACGAATTGAGCTGGAGTCCAGCACGACGAAAAACGTCAAGAATGGCCGACAGACGAGGGAGGTGGCTCTCAAAGGTGGGCGAGAAAACGATAACGTCTTCCAGATAGCAAAGGCAGGTTGACCATTTAAAACCGCGTAGGAGAGAGTCCATCATGCGTTCAAAAGTTGCAGGGGCATTGCACAACCCGAAAGGCAGGACCTTAAATTGGTAGAGGCCATCGGGTGTGATGAATGCTGTCTTCTCGCGGTCGCGGTCATCAACAGAAATTTGCCAGTATCCGGATCGAAGATCGAGCGACGAGAAATACTTGGCACCATGGAGGCAGTCGAGCGCATCGTCGATTCGAGGTAAAGGATAGACGTCCTTCTTGGTGATTCGGTTGAGATGGCGATAGTCGACGCAAAAGCGCCAGCTGTTATCCTTCTTTTTAACGAGCACCACAGGTGATGCCCAAGGACTGGCTGAAGGCTCTATGACGTCTTTTTCGAGCATTTTCTCTACCTCCTTCTGAATAACTTGGCGCTCGGCGTGCGACACACGGTAAGGCCGTTTGTGAAGGGGACTGGCGTCGCCGGTGTCGATGCGGTGGGCTACGACGCTTGTGCGACCTAGGGGACGGTCGTCGACGTCAAAAATATCAAGGTAGGAAAAGAGAAGACCGCGGAGCGCTTCAGCTTGGGAAGGTAGGAGGTCACTGGATATCATTTTGTCCAGGAATGTCTTATTGTGCGCTGCTATGACAGGTTGGGCCACGGTGTTTGCGTCAGTGGTGAAAGAAGAAACTGTGCATTCTTCCACACTTGAAAGTTCTGCTAGGGTAATGCCTTGGGGAAGAACTTGGACTGACGCAGAGAAGTTGAGGACAGGAATAAGCGTCCTGTTGTTGGCAACAACCACTACGGTATGAGGAAGGGCGATGCTGCGGGAAAGAGTGAGGTCAATGAGGGGGAGCTACCACGTATTCTCCATCAGGAACTGACGGAAACGGCGACATAGGGACGTACACAGCAGCTTGCGGTGGTAGCCGTAGAAACTCCATGGACCGCAGCCGAGTGCGACTTGGAGAAGGGTCATCGGCGCACAAAGGCAACTCGAGCCTTAAAACGCCGGATGAACAATCGATGTGGGCAGAGTGGGTGGTCAAGAAATCAATGCCAAGAATGACATCCTGCGGGCAAGCTGTAAGAACGGCGAAGAGAACCGATGTCTGGTGGCCGGCAACAGTAACTCGGGCAGTGCACATACCAAGAACTGATGTTCGGCTTCCGTTGGCTACGCACACTGAAGGAATCACAGCAGGCGTAAGAACTTTTTTGAGACGGGATCGAAGCTTAGAGCTCATGACGGATAAGTGGGCGCCAGTGTCGATTAGAGCAGTTACGGGCAGGCCATCGATGAGGACACTAAGTAAATTTTGTCTGGTATTAGTGGTCGGTAGAGGGTTTTGGGTCCGAGTCGTCAGTGCAGCGCCACCTCCACGAGCTGCACTTGTTAGTTTTCCAGGAGTTGTCCAGAAGAAGCCGGCGACGGAGAGCGAAGGCGCCGAGGGGCGCGTGACTGGCGAGCCTGAGGCGACGGCGACCGGCTGGAGGAGCTTCTCTGGGCGACGACATCCGCGTAGGTGGGTTCGGATCGTGGAAATGAGTGGCGTGGTGGGAGCTCCTGAAGGTGGTCATCGAAGGAACGTGTTCGAGAATACTGTCCGCGATCGTGACGGTGGTCATTTAAAAAACTTGGTTGGGAAGACCATTTGTTGCGGCAATGGCGGGAAATGTGGCCAACGCGAGAGCAGGAAAAGCAAATCGGGCGATCGTCTGGAGTGCGCCACTCAGCCGGATTGCGGTATCGTGGGGGGAAGCGTGGAACCGAAGAGGCTGCAGCAACAAGTGGAGCGGCGTGGTGGTCAGCGGTGTGGGCGGGAGTGCATATGGGCTGGGGCGGAAGGCGAGTGGTTGGGGGAAGTAGCACGACCAGGTTGGCAAATTCTTGCCGGACGACGGCTTGGATTAGGGATACCGTTGCCAAGTTGTCTGGTGCAGGGGGCGCATAGGAGGCGGGGGCCATAGCTTCCAGCTCTTGGCGAACAATCTTGGTGATGGTAGAGTTCGTGCTTGGATGTGGCATCACAGGATCTTCGCACGAGGAAGTCGCAGCGGTGTTCGGGAGGCGGTTGAAGCGCTGAGTAATCCTCCTGCTTTTAGCTTGTTCAAAGCGCCGACATTCAGTGATGATGGAGTCAACAGTGGGACAGTTCTTACACATGAGTATGTTGAAGGCATCGTCAGCTATGCCCTTCAACACATTGCTGACCTTGTCAAGCTCTGTCATGTCTTTGTCAGACTTGCGGCACAGGGATAGCACGTCCTGAATGTAGGCGACGTAGGACTCCATAGACGACTGTACTCGCGATGCGAGTTCTTGCCTGGCTGCCATCTGTCGAGCAACTGAGCGGCCGAACAAGTCGCGGAGCTTCTGCTTACACATGTCCCAACTTGTCAGTTCTTCCTCATGCGTCTCGTACCACGCGCGTGCTGTACCCCTTAGGTAAAATATGATGCTTTGCCAGCATAAGTGTCTCGTCCCACCTGTAATGCTTGCTGACGCGCTCGTACAAGACGAGCCATTCCTCGACGTCAGGTTTATCGGTGCCGCAAAAAGTACCAGGATCGAGAAGGTGTGAAGGGATCACAGGGGATGGAGTTGGGGCCGACTGCGAAGACTGCGAAGACTGCGCGCCGTCTTCAGGCATCGTGGCTGGACGAAGGTGGCGGCCGCTACGGAGATCCAGAGCCGGGCTGTTGTAAGACCCGCAACCTCCACCAAAGATGTTACGGGGAGTATTTATTTAGATGTCGTTCAATCAGTAACTGATCGAGATGACACTGCACAGAGGGCACAGAATCACGAATCCACCAAGCAGCCCAGACTCAGCCCCACAACACGAACGTTGTCGTCTTCTTCCATTCGGTGCCATTTCAGCGGCTGTGCTGCCGGAGTAGCATTTCCATACCCGTGACAATATCTTCCACATAATTAAGAGCTGATGAGGAAATATATCAGCGATAAAATAAAAAAATTAAATTAACATAATTGATTTTCATACCTGGAGAGCACAAATTTTCATGTGTTCAGTGTTTTCAGAAGATTGTATCCTGGCATTTCGTATTCATAACTTGTACAAAACTGCGGCCTGAAGCAGGCACTGGTGTTTCTAATAGTTCCGGTAATGGTGTGACCTTCCGTGCATGATAATGGCTGTAATAAAGTTATTCCTATTTTTTAAATGAAGTGTACAGCAAACGAATATTCTTAGAAATTTACGTGGCTCTACCCACAGTTTATGGAAGGAGCCCCACGTTCCGGGGCCAGTTCTTTCCCTTCTTCACATGGCGACTGTATCGGTTGGGGACGGGCCCTTACTTCGTTCCTGTCCGCCGTGGTGAACAAGTGGTTATGTTGCTCGGCTATTGAACCATACGTCAACGGTTTGATCCCAGCCGCGGTGGTCGCATTTCGATGGCAGCGAATTCCTAGAGGCCCGTGCACTGTGCGATGTCAGTTGACGCTAAAGAACACCAGATGGCGGAAATTTTGAGAGCCCTGCTCTACTGGGTCTCTCATAATCTTATCGCGGTTTCTTGGATGTAAAACCCTATATACTATTGCTATCAATTCTTACCCTCTAACTTCCAGATCCTCCTATCCATTGTGCCGTGAAAGCAATGTACGTGCACATGCGTCATTGTTGCCAGTGGACGTTGAATATTTTTTCACGCTCTATTACTGCAGCCATTTCAGATTCTAGAATTTTTTAAGCCACCCAGACAGATATATGTTAAAATGTTTATATTCAAACAGTGGTTAAAGAAGCATCCTTTGAGCAGGCATACGAGCCGGTTGACGACCGTTTGCGTTTCAAAATATGGAGATACGCTGGCTGGGACAAAAGCGAAACCGCACACTGCTGCGTCGCATGACTACCACTAACGACCCTGTGTTGTACGGAACGGCATTCCAAGGAACGGCGATCCCGGAACTAGTTCTTTTGGCAGGAACGGAGGAACGCCACAGTTCCATTCAGGATCAGTGGAACTGTAACGGTAACTCGTTATGTTTAAACACGAACAGTAGAGGGAACGGCGTTCCTTCTGTAAACGTTCCATGGCATTCAACAGGCTTGCGCACGCAGGACATCATGCAGCACAGGGCGGATGGGCGACCGTGTGATGCGCGAAAATGTAGCGCTCGCCCACCACGTCACTGGGATGCAACCTGGTTTTTCGATGCGAAGCATCTTATGCTCGGGGCTATGTCCGTCCCACGTCCCGCGTCCCGCGTCCGGCCACTTTCATGAAGTAGGCAATTACCCACTATGCGAACCAGAACACTGTAGTACAATATAAGGCCGTCAACCACCACTACAGTCACCAGAGTCATGGCCGAGAGCACAGAGAGGCTGCTTAGCAATGGCTAGGCAGGTGGTGTGTGTCGCCCAGGTTGACTCCATTCCTTTCATCTTGCTTGCATGTGTTTGGGGGGGGGGCGGCTTAGTCCGTCCCTCCTTCCCGCGTCCCACACCACCACAGCGCATGCGCGTCTCCTCCCCCCTTTCTCTCCTCAAGGAATACTCTATTCTACCGAGCGGCACCCGCGTCCCACAGTGCATGCGCGTCCCCTCCCCCCTCTCTCCTCTCCTAAGCTCAACCCATTTCTCTCCTCTAGGAATCCTCTACTCTACGGAGCGGCGCCCGCGTCCCACAGCGCATGCGCGCCCTCTCTCCTACGCTCAACCCCTTTCTCTGCTGTAGGAATCCTCTGCTCTACGGAGCGGCTCCCGCGTCCCACAGCGCATGCGCGTTCCCTCTCTCTCTCTCTCTCCTCTCCTACGGTTCCCCCCGTTCTCTCCTCTAGGAAGCCTCTAAGGAGTGACAGCTGGTGCGACAGCTGCATACTCCGCTAGGGGCGCCACGGTAGTTCCATGGTATAAAAAAATGACGGAGCACGCCTCATTCTGTCTCCTGTGCAGCGCCGCGATGAGCACCCGGGCCGCTGCCGCAAATCGGGAGCGGCGACGTTTCTCCCGCACAAGCCAGCCATCTCCCCCGCTGCTTCGCATCCACGCATGGTTCCCTTTAGCAGGAGATGGGGAAGTTTTTTTACTTCAAGGCACCCGCCGGGGGTGCAGGAAAGCGGAGGACGCCGAGACTGAACACGTGCGGGAGGACCAGTTAATTTTTTTACACCAGAGATGTTATACTAGAAGTTTCCATGTGTCGTAGAAAGAAAATGATCACCATGAACCGGCACGCACTCTCTTCGTCATCGCCATCCTCTTCTGCTTCTTTCCCAGAACACGGGCGCTGATTTGTCCGGCGCGGGAAGCAATAACTCTGATGGGGCGAGAGAACAGGTATACAGAGAGCGAAAAGAAGGATATAGAGAAAGCGAGAAATTCTTGGCTACAAAATATTTTCGTTGAGGCGAGCTTCGACACCGCCTATCCTCAATCTGAAGGGGCGAGCGTCGTAACCACTCGGCTATCTAGTTTTTAGGGGCGAAGCTCCTTATGCAGTGGGTCGTGCGTCCCTTGTTTGTAGTACGTTAGCCACCTGCGTGATGACGATGACGATCGCGATGCCATACAACACATAGCATCGCGATATGGCCTCACATGCACATCGTTTGACCACATGCAACCGAACCACCATCACGTCTCTGCCGTGGGTCATGCGTCCCTTGTAGTTTGTAGTACGTGGTAGCCACCTGCGTAACCAGCAGTATCTCCCCGTGTGATGACAATGACGCTGCCATCACGGCACACCACATGGAATGTACCCACTAAGTGTCATAACGATGACGCTGATGACGATGACGATCGCGATGCCATACAACACATGGCATCGCGATATGGTCTCACATGCATATCGTTTGACCACATGCAACCAACCACCCTCACGTCTTTGATGATGTACCTCCGGAGCTTCGCCCACCCATCATCATTCACTCCGCGGATATGCTGTGATTTTTTCCCTTACATTGTATTTATTCAACATAGGCATGGCACTTTGAAGCAATTCAATACAGACAGAGAATGAATATGTTGATTTTGCTCGTATGGTGACCCAACGACGAACACAGAGTACTGAAGAATTCGCATTCATCTCTAGAGCGAATACACCAAAGAACTGCCATTTGCCATTATACACTAGAACGGTGATAAGGATAAACACCTCACCAATGCAATATACCATTTTGGCTGACCTTCCATTTGCTAGCACACATCTCTTAGCTGAGGGACAATGCACTAATGAAGTAGGCTGTTGAGGAAATTATTGGTTATGCGTTATTCTGGAACACGTGCGCACGCTAGAAGTGTATAGCATATCCTTGTGTAGTACAGTTTCATCAAGTGGGTGGGAAGAAGAAATGGTGGTGAGGAGGAGAGAAAGAAGGAGGGGAAGACGAGTATATGGAGAAAAAAAATTGAAGGCGAGCGAACGCACACACAGAGACAGAGAGACAGCGAAGAAAATACAAAGAAAGAGGAAGAGAAAAATATAGGGAACCAAAGGCAAGAAACAAAGCAAAAGATAGAAAGACACAGGAAGAAATATGCAGAAATAAGCTCGCTGAATATGTAATCGTAATAATAATTATATCTAGGGTTTAACGTCCCCAAACGACCATATGATTGTGACAGACGCCGTAGTGGAGGGCCTCAGAAATTTCGACCACCTGGGGTTCTTTAACGGCTCGCTGACTGTGAACCGGGGACTTTACTAAGGCGCAAATGTGTATCCTGAACGTTTTTTCCTGCTCACACGGAAATATTGAATCAGCACTCATTAAACGCCTAAGCATTGCCACTGCCGATGCGATTTCCTTGTGCAAGAAATTCAATTATGTTGGCGAAGTGGTGGAGATTACTATTTGAATATGTGAAATGCAGTACACTTACTGCGCCTTTGAAGACCGACGTTTGAAAAGTGCCACAGGTCTTGAACTTCAAACTAGACGAGCCCGAAAGTTGCAGTTACATGTATGTAGTAAGGCCGGCCCCTATTGAAAATCTGTCCACCACAGGAATGGTGGATTCCACCATCCATCATTATGGTGGAATATGGTGCTGGAATGTTGTGTATGCTGGCGTGCGATGGATGCCGGAAACCAACGGAGCGGAAAACTGCTCTAAACCGTTAGGACCATCGTGCCTAGCTGCCATACCTCAATATAATTGCATAGAAAACAATGCGGAAAGCATCAGTGCAAAAAAAAAAACCACAAAAACGCTTGAAAAAAAAAACTTCCGCCACGACGAGTCGAACGCGCCACCGTCGCATCCCCGAGCCAAGTACTTTACCACTACGACACGCTCCCATTCTTTTTCTTCCATGGTATTTATTCAGCTTAAACATGGCAATAATTCAATACACGCAGAGAACTCATATGTTCATTCTTCTATCGGGACACAATGACGAGCACACCCCACTAAAGAATTTACCACCTTTAGAAGGAATACATGAAATAACGGCCTTTTTCCAAATATACACTAGAATGGCGGTAAGGATAAATACCTCACCAACACAATATACAATTCTGGCTGAAACCCCATTTCCTCGTATACATCGCATATTTGAGTTCATGGCTTGTTCGCGCTGCCAGGCCTTTACTTGCATGTATATTTGAGTTACCATTCGAATGAAGTTGGCTGTTGAGGAGATTATTGGCCCAGCGTTTCTCTGCATCATGCGCGTATCGGCAGCTTGTCGGCGTTCCCCTTTTGCCGCTGCTTCCCCAGCTCTCGCCTCTGGGGTAGCTTGCTGTCTGCGTAGACGTGCAGCCGGTCGCATGCCGCGCTCTCGCCGCCGGAGCAGCAGCTTGTTGTCGGCGTTTCCGCTTTCCCTTTCGCGGGCGAGAGCGCGTTCACGATCGCTTCCATCCATGGCAGAAAAAGAATGTGTGGTCTGGAACGCGGTTATTCTTTGTCGTCATCAGCGTCACCGTCATCGTCATGGAGTGTAATGGTTAGCTTGCATGGGTTGTGCTGTGATGGCAGCGTCATCGGCACGGCACTGGCGTGGCTACGGCGGACAATGGGGGTCGGAGGGACAGGCCTCTTTATAAGATGCTTCGCATCTAGAAATCGGCCACGTATGTGCGTGCTTCACTGCAAATGTCGTCGAAATGCGTCGGGTCACGGCTGCGTCGATTTGTCGCGCTGATTCCGTGTTGCGTCGCTAGGTCTTCCTCGGTCCATGACGTTTCATCGGCATGTCACTCTCTGCTTCGCGTCGTGTTTGGTAGCGTTATCGTTGTCGCGGAGGATCTTCGGCATTTCCTCGTACAGCAACCACACCTTCAACGGTTGCTGCCCTTAGTTTTCCGGATACGGGCTAGGTGACCGGTCCCGCGTTGGGCCAGTGTACTGCCGGCGGTGCGGTGGCATGTAGCGGCCATTCGACGGTGAATGGTATGGTCGTCGTTGTTGCGACTGTGCTTCGATAATGTAGTCGGCGATGTCGCGAGTTCGTTCACCCGGCTGCGGACGGGGCGCGTTGAAGAGGAAACCACGTAGCCCCATCTGTCGGTACAGGCTGCGGCGGTAGGTGTTACCGGCCTCCACGCAATGGTAGCAGAGAGGGGAGGCTGGTTCGTGGTGCTTTAAACGTTGGTTTTCCTTGGCGCGTAGCCCTGGACGACAGGAGGATGATAAGGTGTCGGTAGTGGTGGTGGCGGTGGCGATGCGGTGTCCTGGCGTTGTCGCGGAGTGGGAACGGGACGGCGGACTGCAGCAGCATAGGTCATAGCTTGTGGCTGGGGAGGTGCTGGCTGAAGAACACCCAGTGACTGCTGAATTTCCTGCCATCACATCACTTCAGGCTACGGGAAAGGTGCCAGCTTTCGCAGCCCTTCTCGCACAATGGCTCGGTTCGTTTCGCGTACGTCGTCGCAGCGTAGGGCATGAGCGGCTGTGCTGTCTTAAATCGATGGGCGATTGTACTGGCGGGTGCACATTTCGACCGTCTTCTCAATCGTCGCTTCTGAGACGAATTCTTTGACTTTCTTGCGTGGGTTGCACATCAACCCTGCGAAGAGCTGTTGCTTTACTCCCTGCATGAGGAAACGAACCTTCTTCTCCTCGGTCATGTCAGGGTTGGCGTGGCTGAAGAGATCGGTCATCTCTTCCGCGAAAATTGTCACATTTTCTTTCGGAAGCTGCACTCGAGTTTCCAGTAAAGCTGCGGCCCTTTCTTTTTGAACGACGCTTGTAAAAGCTACGACGAAGCTGGTCCGGAAGATGTCCCACGTTGTCATGATGGATTCCCTGTTCTTGAACCACGTCCTTGCTGCATTTTCCAGGTAGAAGTACACATGGCGCAGCTTGTCCTCGAGGTTCCAGTTGTTAAAAGCTGAGACCCTTTCGAAAATCTCGAGCCAGGTTTCGAGGTCTTCACATGGCGAACCTCGCAACGTCGGAGGCTCCCTGGGCGGCTGAAACACTATCGCTGCAGGACACACAGCTGCCGTCATCGTGCCGTTGTCTTCGTCTCCGTGGCTTTTGCTCGGTCAGGTAGGTGTTCGAAATGCAGCTGGAACATTGCAGGCTTCGGCTAACCCGTTGCTGCAGGAGGGCCTCGGTGTCTTCTTCACGCTCTGGGCTTGGCTCCCGCCTTTTCATTGGCGTACGGAACATGAAGGAATCAGCACCTCCACCAGATGTCACATGGTCGTGACGTTGCCGAAGGTAACAGTCGGCGCGCCGAAGAAGAAAGTCTTTATTTGGCTGAACTTCGGGCCGACAAACAAAGTCAGACTACAGCAATACACACTGACACTCATAGCGGCGAACATAGCGTCGGTCGTCGATAAACAGACAAGCGGTGAAGCGCATGTGCATTGATACATGTGCCGTCGAATATTTAAGCGTTATCGCTCGCGGCAACGTAAGTTCCAGAAGAATCTTAAATGTTCGCGTCGTGCGCGTAATCGCATCGGAAGGGTCTAAGATTATCTCGATGGTTCTTAGTCAGTCGGTGTGGTTTGCTCAAGGCAGCACTTACACGTGTAATGGGTCGATAACAAAACTTGAGATAGGAGTGTAATAATAATAATATCTCAGGTTTTACATCCCAAAACTACGATATGATTACGAGAGACGCCGTAGTGTAGGACTGCGAAAATTTCGGCCATCTGGTGTTCTTTAACGTGCATTGACATCGCAGAGTGCACGGTTCTCTACCATTTCGCCTCCATCGAAATGCGACCGCCGCAGCCGGGATTGAACCCGCGACCTTCGGGTGCGCAGCCGGGCACCGTAGCCACTGTTCTACCGAGGTGGACTGAGATAGGAGTGTGGCAATATCGTTAGCCTCAGTTCGTAACGTGTCGCTCAATAAAAAAATTACAACAGTCACCCTCCCACCGCATGCTTTGTATAACATATATTTCCAAAGTACATGGGTTCTGACGATTGTGTTATGTCAACCGCTCGCGAGAAGAAGTACTGAAATGTATATATATACATATATATATATATATATATATATATATATGAAGGAAAGAATTGTAAACTTAAGGGCTCGTTTGCTTTGTTAAACACAGTATTGATGAGAACTAACAGACAAAGATGCCAAGGAAAGTATAGTGGAAGCTATTAGAAGTAATTGTAATGTAAATGTGAAGAAAGGAAAGTGGACGAAAAGATAACTTGCCACTGGCAGGATCCGAACCTGCGACCTTCGAATAACGCGTCCGATGCTCTACCACTGAGCTACGGTGGCGGTCATCCCTCCGTCCACTTCGTAGGGTATATATGTGTACTTACACGTGGGAGCGTCCAGTTAGCGCCGCCTGTTGCCATTACGGAGAGTGTGGAACACTCTTTCTTGCCTGTAGGCGTCACGTAGTACGTGATCTTATTACGAGCGGGCAGCTGACTAATTATCCCTCGCATACCACCTGAAGGCATCAAGTCTGCCAGAACGAGACCCTCGTTATGAATGAAGGAAAGAATTGTAAACTTAAGGGCTCGTTTGCTTTGTTAAACACAGTATTGATGAGAACTAACAGACAAAGATGCCAAGGAAAGTATAGGGGAAGCTATTAGAAGTAATTGTAATGTAAATGTGAAGAAAGGAAAGTGGACGAAAAGATAACTTGCCACTGGCAGGATCCGAACATGCGAGCTTCGAATAACGCGTCCGATGCTCTACCACTGAGCTACGGTGGCGGTCATCCCTCCGTCCACTTCGTAGGGTATATATGTGTACTTACACGTGGGAGCGTCAGTTAGCGCCGCCTGTTGCCATTACGGAGAGTGTGGAACACTCTTTCTTGCCTGTAGGCGTCACGTAGTACGTGATCATATTACGAGCGGGCAGCTGACTAATTATCCCTCGCATACCACCTGAAGGCATCAAGTCTGCCAGAACGAGACCCTCGTTATGAATGAAGGAAAGAATTGTAAACTTAAGGGCTCGTTTGCTTTGTTAAACACAGTATTGATGAGAACTAACAGACAAAGATGCCAAGGAAAGTATAGGGGGAAGCTATTAGAAGTAATTGTAATGTAAATGTGAAGAAAGGAAAGTGGACGAAAAGATAACTTGCCACTGGCAGGATCCGAACCTGCGACCTTCGAATAACGCGTCCGATGCTCTACCACTGAGCTACGGTGGCGGTCATCCCTCCGTCCACTTCGTAGGGTATATATGTGTACTTACACGTGGGAGCGTCAGTTAGCGCCGCCTGTTGCCATTACGGAGAGTGTGGAACACTCTTTCTTGCCTGTAGGTGTCACGTAGTACGTGATCTTATTACGAGCGGGCCGCTGACTAATTATCCCTCGCATACCACCTGAAGGCATCAAGTCTGCCAGAACGAGGCCCTCGTTATGAATGAAGGAAAGAATTGTAAACTTAAGGGCTCGTTTGCTTTGTTAAACACAGTATTGATGAGAACTAACAGACAAAGATGCCAAGGAAAGTATAGGGAAGCTATTAGAAGTAATTGTAATGTAAATGTGAAGAAAGGAAAGTGGACGAAAAGATAACTTGCCACTGGCAGGATCCGAACCTGCGACCTTCGAATAACGCGTCCGATGCTCTACCACTGAGCTACGGTGGCGGTCATCCCTCCGTCCACTTCGTAGGGTATATATGTGTACTTACACGTGGGAGCGTCAGTTAGCGCCGCCTGTTGCCATTACGGAGAGTGTGGAACACTCTTTCTTGCCTGTAGGCGTTACGTAGTACGTGATCTTATTACGAGCGGGCAGCTGACTAATTATCCCTCGCATACCACCTGAAGGCATCAAGTCTGCCAGAACGAGACCCTCGTTATGAATGAAGGAAAGAATTGTAAACTTAAGGGCTCGTTTGCTTTGTTAAACACAGTATTGATGAGAACTAACAGACAAAGATGCCAAGGAAAGTATAGGGGAAGCTATTAGAAGTAATTGTAATGTAAATGTGAAGAAAGGAAAGTGGGTCTCGTTCTGGCAGACTTGATGCCTTCAGGTGGTATGCGAGGGATAATTAGTCAGCTGCCCGCTCGTAATAAGATCACGGACTACGTGACGCCTACAGGCAAGAAAGAGTGTTCCACACTCTCCGTAATAGGCAACAGGCGGCGCTAACTGACGCTCCCACGTGTAAGTACACATATATACCCTACGAAGTGGACGGAGGGATGACCGCCACCGTAGCTCAGTGGTAGAGCATCGGACGCGTTATTCGAAGGTCGCAGGTTCGGATCCTGCCAGTGGAAAGTTATCTTTTTCGTCCACTTTCCTTTCTTCACATTTACATTAAAATTACTTCTAATAGCTTCCCCTATACTTTCCTTGGCATCTTTGTCTGTTAGTTCTCATCAATATATATATATATATATATATATAAATATATATATATATATATATATTGTAACAGGCGTGTTCTTCTGAAGAGTATCGGCACGGCGCCTGGCAAGAGGTGCACAAGGACAAGACATCTGCAGTACAGAAACAGGCCGAGCGCGCCACACAAGAACGTCATCGTCTTTCACCTCGCTGGCACAGAGCTGGCGCCGATGTGCACTGGTACAATCTCTCCTCGCACAAAAAGGAGCCATCCTGGCGACTTAGGGAAAAAGACGCCACAGGTGCGTCGTAGCAGGGCTTTAGCCGCGTGACGTGAACTGTTTCGTGGCCTCGGTAGCGATGATCGGGCGATGGAACGACCGGCTCGACGACGTAGTTGACGGGGGATGTCTGCTCCAGTATGCGGTAAGGGCCTTGGTACCTTGATAAGAGCTTGGTGGATAGACCGGGAGTTGTGGATGGGACCCAGAGCCAAACCAGTAATGGGCACTGGACGCAGAGGCGTCATGGCGGAGTTCTTGACGCGACTGATCTTGCGCAGTGAAGGAGCGAGCAAGTTTACGGCATTCTTCGGCGTAAGCAGTAGCTTGAGAGATGGGTTTGGCTTTGGAAACGTCCGGTTGGTAAGACAGAATGGTGTCCATGGAATATGAACGTTCGCGTCCATACAGGAGAAAGAAGGGAGAGAAGCCAGTGGTAGTTCGTGACGCGGAGTTATAGGCGTAGGGGACGAAAGGGAGTACGCGGTCCCAGTTGGTGTGATCTTCCGACGCGTACATTGCCAGCATGTCGGCAAGGGTACGATTGAAGCGTTCCGTCATGCCGTTAGTTTGAGGATTATATGTGGAAGCGGTGCGGTGTAGAATTTGGCATTCTTTTAGCAGAGCCTCGATGGCGTTTGAGAGGAGGACGCGGCCACAGTCGCTAAGTAATTCATGTGGGGCACCATGTCGAAGAATGAGATGACGAAGAAGGAACCCGGCGACGTCTTTTGCGGTGGCAGCTGGTAGCGCAGATGTTTCTGCGTAGCGTGTGAGGTGGTCGATGGCGAGCGATGATTATCCAGCGGTTGCCGTCAGTAGTGGTCGGGAGTGGACCGAAAAGTTCGATTCCGACGTGGTCGAATGGTCGGGCAGGGCAGGGCAATGGTTGTAGAGGACCAGCGGTGCTGTGAGTAGGTAGCTTGCGACGTTGACACGCAGGGCACGACTGAACATATCGGCGAACGTATCGATACATGCCTCGCCAGTAGTACCTCAGGCGAAGACGCGAGTACGTCTTGAATGTGCCAGCGTGGCCGCATTGGGGGTCGTCGTGGAAGGCGCTGCAAATGTCCGTGCGCAAATAACGGGGAATAACGAGGAGCCACCTACGGCCATCGGTGAGGTAATTGCGACGATACAGCAAGCCTTCACGAACGGCAAAGTGTTCAGCTTGACGACGAAGGGGTGCGTGAGGCGGAGTTGGGTGGATGGTGAGACAAAATGTCAAGCAGAGAAGCGATCCAAGGATCTTTGCGCTGTTCGGCCGGCATGTCGGTGATGGTCAGAGATGACGAATTACAAGTGGAAGCTGGTGGGAAGGCAGGTTCAGAAGGCAGTGGCGATCGAGATAGGGTGTCAGCGTCGGAGTGTTTTCGACCAGAGCGATAAATCACACTTATATCATATTCTTGTAGGCATAAAGCCCAACGAGCGAGGCGTCCAGTCGGGTCTTTCAAGGACGACAGCCAGCACAACGCCTGGTGGTCGGTAACAACGTCAAATTGACGCCCATAGAGGTAGGAGCGAAATTCACCGATTGCCCAAACAATTACCAAGCACTCCTTTTCTGTTACGGAGTAATTTGATTCCGCCTTTGTGAGGGTACGACTGGCATATGCTACAACGTACTCGCCAAATTCGGGTTTACGTTGAGCGAGTACGGCGCCAAGGCCGACACCGCTAGCGTCTGTGTATTTCTGTAGGCGCGTTGGGATCGTAGTGGCGCAGAACTGGAGAGGACGTGAGGAGTCGGCGGAGCGTCGTAAATGACTCATCACAATCGGCATTCCAAGCCGAGAGGTCGGTGCTGCCGGCGAGAAGCTGCGTCAAGGGCGAGATAATTGAGGCGAAATTGCGGATGAAGCGCCGGAAATATGAACACAACCCTATGAAGCTTCGGAGTTCCTTTAGAGTGCTGGGCTTGGGATATTCGGCAACTGCTCGAAGTTTGGCAGGATCTGGTGAAATTCCTCCTTTCGAGACGACGTGGCCTAGGATGGTAAGCTGACGAGCGACAAAATGACATTTCTTTAAGTTTAACTGCAAGCCGGCGGTAGTGAGGCACTCGAGAACTTGCTCAAGGCGCGTGATATGAGATAGAAAATCTACAGAAAAGACCACTATGCCATCTAAGTAACATAGACAGGTCTGCCATTTGAGGCCTCTGAGAATGGTGTACATCATTCTCTCGAAGGTTGCAGGCGCGTTGCAAAGGCCGAAAGGCATGACATTAAACTCGTGTAAACCGTCAGGGGTCACAAACGCTGTTTTTGGACGGTCGGCTTCAGCCATGGGCACTTGCCAGTAGCCTGAGCGTAGATCGAGTGAAGAGAAATCTTCGGCTCCTTGAAGGCAGTCCAGGGCGTCGTCGATTCGTGGTATGGGATAAACATCCTTTCGTGTAATATTGTTTAGCCGGCGGTAGTCAACGCAAGACCTGATCGAACCATCCTTTTTTCGCACCAGCACGACAGGAGAAGCCCAGGGACTGTTGATTCCTGAATCACGCCACGTTGCAGCATGTAATCGACGTTGTCGCTAATAACGCGGCGTTCGGCCTGCGACACTCGGAAGGGACGCTGTCGCAGGGGAGCATGATGACCAGTGTCAATAAGATGAACCACTGAAGACGTGCGCCCCAATGATGACTGGCCGACGTCGAAAGAACCACGAAAGCGTTCAAGCAGTTGGATAACCTCTGTGCGCTGGGCTTGCGTAAGCGCGTTATCGATGGTACGGAGCAGGACGTCTTGGTCAGGAGCGGCGGCGGACGTCACGGCATTTATCGTGAATGCCGTCTTATCGCAGGGTTCATCCAAAGGGAACGTGGAGTCAAAACTGTCCAGACGGCCAACACATTCGCCGTACAACAGAGTTGCTGAGCAGGGGAATGGATTGCACGCGTAGACCACAGCAGTACCATCCCCAAGGGTAACGACGGCAAATGGGAGTACAATGTTCCGTCGCCGTGCACAGTCTTCAGACGGTGTAAACAGGACACTGGAATCCGAGATAGAGTCACAGGAAACGGACACTAAGGTGGCCGGGAACGGAGAAATGATGACGTCAGCAGCGACAACCAATTTAGGCACCGGGCTTGGGGTGTCGATGACAGCGGTACTGAAATGGGACAGGGCGAGTCGAGCTCTAGCGCAGTCAACGACAGCATCATGTGCGGAAAGGAAGTCCCAGCCGAGGATGACGTCATGGGACGCATGCGAGAGGACAACAAATTCCACAACGTAGAATGCGTCATTGATCAAAACACGTGCCGTGCACGCGGCCGAAGGTTGCGCACGGCACGTGTTTTGATCAATGCTGCGAGCTCGCCATCCGTAGTAGAAGATGAGAAACGGGTATCGTGACTTTCTTTAGTTTGCGGCACAGTAGTTCACTTAAAACAGAAACGGCAGCTCCTGTGTCGACAAGAGCGTTGGTCGCGACACCATGAATAACAACTGCGATTTCGTTAGGGGGCGAAAGACGAGGCCTTGAAATGTTCGACGAGGGCGCAGTTCTTGCCTCAGGAACTGCGGCTCTTAGTTTTCCTCCTGCGTAGGGTTGGAACGGTGGAGCATAGAGGAAATGGAGCGGCGCCGGGGAGAATGAGATCGACGTAAGGGGGGATCTGGCACGATGCGAATAAGTGCCTGTTGAGTCGGCAGAAACAGGGTGTGCTGGCTGCTGTGGCATGTAGCCGATGTTGGGGACGTCATCGTTGGAATAGAGACTGCTGCGACGACAGTAGCGTGCGACATGGCCAGGAATACCACAGGCGTAGCAGATGGGTCTGTTGTCTGGAGTACGCCAAGGGTTGTGAGGTGATCCGGGAGGCGAGAAGGGTTCTGCGGGAACAGGACGTGTTGGGCGAGCAGGGCGTGGCGGCGAATAGAAGTTGGCGACTGAGCCGGATGGTGCTGGCGTCGGTCGAGCATATGAACGGGTAACGGCCTCAGCGTAAGTGAGAGGCGCCGCAAGTTGTGTTGGTGGTGGTACAGGAGGTGGGAGCGCCTCAGCAACTTCAGTCTGAATGACCCGACGGAGTGAGTGATCCAGTGCCGTGGGGCTCTCGGTGACAGATGTCGCAATGGAGAGCTGGCGAGCCACTTTCTCACGAATGTACAGCTTAATTTGTGGCAGCGAGGTGGAATAGTCAGCGCCAGTGCTTCTGGCCTCCAAGGCTCAGAGTTCCGATGTGGGAATTCCGGCGCGACGGGTATAAAGGTGCTCTTTACGTAGCTCGTCAAAGCTTCGGCAGAGTTCAATGACTTGCGCTACTGTCTGAGGGCACTTGGCTACCAGCATATGAAATGCATCGTCATCTATGCCTTTCAAGATGTGCCTTATTTTGTCAGACTCCGCCATAGATGCATTCACCCGCTTACAGAGGTCGATGACATCCTCAATATAGCTTGTGAAGGTCGATATATATATATATATATATATATATATATATATATATATATATATATATATATATATATATATATATATATATATATATATATATATATATATATATATATATATATATATATATATATATATCGATAGACAGATAGATAGATACGTAGACAGAAACGCAAAAGTGCTTACAGTACGCAAAGAAATGCTTCGGATTTAATATATAAGGCTTATATGCTGAAGAATAACTTCGGTTGCAGCATGGTTACAAGTATTAAAATATATGCGTCTTCACAAAACAACTGTTTATTCTGCCGACGTTTCGACGGGAACCCCGTCTTTTTCAAGGCATAACCGTATCTACAACGTGTCTCTTTTAGAAGCCGTGTTACGAGAGGAGGGAAGATGACGGAAAGGGGAAGAGGAAATTGAAAAAAAAAATAACGAGCACAAAATAAGCAAGACCGGCATGACAAGAGGGTAAGAAAAAAAATTCCCCATCTCCCGCTAAAGGGAACCATGTGTGGATGCGAAGCAGCGGGGAGATAATTAGCTTGAGCGGGAGGAACGTCGCCGCTCTCGTTTCACGGCAGCGGTCCGGGCGCTCATCGCGGCGCTGCACAGGAGAGAGAATGAGGCGCGCGCGCTCCGTCATTTTCATACCGCGGAACTACCGTGGCGCCCCCCCAGCGGAGTATGCAGCTGTCACACCACCTGTCGTGCCCGCCGCTGCGTAGAGGATTCCTAGAGGAAATGATGGGGGGATCGTAGGAGATGGGAAAGAGGGGGAGGGGACGTGCATGCGCGATGGGGTTGTGGGACGCGGGAGCAGCTCCATAGAGTAGAGAATTCCTAGAGGAGAGAGGGGGAGGGGGGAGAGGACGCGCATGCGCTGTGGGGAATGTGGGACGCCGGAGCCGCTCCGTAGAATAGAGGATTCCTAGAGGAGAGAGAGGGGGAGAGGACGCCGATGCGCTGTGGGACGCGGGCGCCGCTCCGTAGAGTATAGGAAGGGGGGTGAGCGTAGGAGAGCATAGGGGAGGCGACGCGCTGTGGGACGCGGGGGGCCGCTCCGTAGAGCAGGAGAAATTCCTAGAGCGTAGGAGAGAGAGGGGGACGCATGCGCTGTGGTGGTGTGGGACGCGGGAAGGAGGGACGGACTAAGCCCCATCCAAACACATGCAAGCAAGATTAAGGAATGGGGCCAACCTGGGCGACAGACACCACCTGCCTAGCCATTCCTAAGCAGCCTCTCTGTGCTCTCGGCCATGACTCAAGGAATGGGGTCAACCTGGGCGAGAGACACCACCTGCCTAGCCATTCCTAAGCAGCCTCTCTGCGCTGTCGGCCATGAATCAAGGAATGGGGTCAACCTGGGCGACAGACACCACCTGCCTAGCCATTGCTAAGCAGCCTCGCTGTGCTCTCGGCCATGACTCTGAAGAATATAGTAGTGGTTGACGGCCTTCAAATTACTACAGTGTTCTGGTTCGCATAATGGGTGCTTCCCTGCTTCATGAAAGTGGCCGGACGCGGGACGACGGCACGGGGGACGCGGAACGCGGGAGGGACAGACAAAGCCCCGAGCATAAAATGCTTCGCATCTAAAAAATGAACCGTCTTGCCTAACGCGAACATTGTGGTGCTTTAACCAGCCATACTATTATTGACAACACACTCCACACCCACACCTCCACCTAAGTGGACAGTCCCATGACCCCGCTCATCTAGTATTGCTCTTTCCGGTGCAACGCACGGGCAGCTTTTTTTTAATAATGTCCTTGCTTGAAGTTTACACGGTAAAGCGGCAGAAATTGGAATTGGAATTACACGCCGCCGCCATTGTAAGCGTTAGCGCCCAGCTGCTTCGCATCTACACATGGTTCCCTTTAGCGGGAGATGGTGTAATTTTTTTTTTACTTTTGTCCGATTTGTCGGTAATGTTAGTAAAACTGGGTTGCTCGGGACATATTTACGAGCTGCGATTTTACGCTCATGCTCCTAGTATGTAATTATTGCGCCAAATAGTGCGTGTGACGAGCACACGTGCTACAACTCGAACAATTTTGTCCCGTCGCGGTGGTGTAGCGGCGAAATGGAGGCGAAATGGCAGAGGCCCCTTTACTGTGCGATATCAGGGCACGTTAAAGAACACCACATGGTCGAAATTTCCGGAGCCATCCCCCTACGGCGTCTCTCATAATCATATCGTCGTTTTGGGACGTTAAACCCCAGATATTATTATTATCTTTAACAATTTTTGATCTTCGCACTTCCATTTACGATCGAGCCAGAATATAATGGTATCGTTCAGTCGCGTTTGGCTCCCTTGCGCTAACTGTGGAAGGGGGGCAAATTGTAGTCGAGAATGTTTAACCCAATCGGGCTCGATAGCGATAAACATGCGTACTTGGTGTGCATGTATACGGGATCACGGCTAGAAAATTTGAAAGATGTGAATGTGTGATTGAAGTGCGCTGTCGCGTCTAACATTGCATGTGCTTAAAGACATGAAACAGGAGTTAAGTTGAGGTAGCTAAACCGAGCGATTTAACGCCCACTTAAATTCTTCTTTTTTTTTTGCTATTCCTTCTATTGTTGTAATGTTAGTAAGACCACGTTGCTCGGCTCATGTTTTCGAGCCGTAATATTACGCTGATGCTAGTGCACCAGCTGCACCGCTTTTTTTTTATTCGAATGATTCTAGCGAAGCATCCTGGTGGTATTTCACGTATGATGAACCAATTCAGATGTGTTATATGTGTCAAGCATCCGACACAACCCGATGATTAAGGCTATATGTATTTCGCCCTTATTTTACCTATAACGTTATTATGGTTACATTAAATTGCTCATGTTTTGCACCACCATAATTTTGTTTCTTGCTTATTGAAGGTGGTATATTCTTTATTTGTATGGCAACACCTGCTGCAACGGATGCGATTACCGAGCGACTGTAGCGCAACAAAGTGCAGCAGGTGCTCTAGTAATATTACACAATATCCATAGTATATACCCAGAAAATTGAAGTTGGGTTTTATCGCACTTAACATGGAGTCGGAGGCGTGTAGAAGATTTCGCTCGATGCACCGTCTTACCATTTTCACTGGGGCTATGACAGTTCGGCGCACAACATCCCGTCATATAGTGAAAGAGCTGCCGGCGTGTGGTAACACATTGGTGCGATTGAAATGCGGGTTAAGGCGCACCAGGTGATCGAAATTATCCGCAGCCCTCCACTATGGCGTCTCTTTGAGCCGCTTTGAGATGTTAAAACCCAGAACCAACCATTGGTTCTACACTTCACCAAATAATGAACCTGAGATTACGCGTATCTCGACAAGCGCCATCGAAGAAGCAGCAGCAATAATAATAACAATGCCGATGCCATCACGTTTGGACGACCGGAACCTGCAGAGGGTTGTCATTGCCTGCAAAGGGTTGGCTTCTCCGCAGAGCAGGAGGAGCCACTTCTGACGACGTGATGGCGCTCGGCGAAAAGTGGCGCTAGTGGCGCTGTGTGGTAAAAACCTTTGACTTGGCGATTGTGCGTCGGCCGTGACGCTATATTTGTGGTCGGTGTGCGGGGCCGATATTTGACTTGTGGTCGGTGTGCGGGGCCGATATTTGACTTGTGGTCGGTGTGCGGGGCCGATATCCGTTTTGAAGTGCGCGCGAATCACCGTGATGGTGATAGTGCCAGTGAAGAAGCGCGGCTGTGCGCGTGTTCGTGCAGGGCTCGAGGGAAGCTCTCGAGCGACGGGGACAGCTCGGCGAGCGACAGAGGCTCATCGGCGATCGGACATCGGGCCACGCCCCCATCACGGTCCTGCCCTGCTGGTCCGGGCCCCGTCCCGGCTCCGACGATCGCGAGGTCCTGCCAGGCTGAAGGGCTTCGCCCCACCTGTCCTGGGATCCCTGTCCCAAGCGAAGCTCCTGGCTGCTGGCTGCTGCTGTTCCTGTCGCGGGTCGAGGCGCTGTGCAAGGAGCTGTCGCGGTACTGTTCCGACGAGGCGCTCGACGTGGCGCTGTTCCCGACGTCGGCCCAGGCGTCGACTGCCGTGCCGGGATACTCCCGGGCATTCATCCGAGGCCGGGCTACGCCCCGGTGCTGACTTGACGAAGCGCGACGCGGCCCGCCACCCTCACGCTGACAGCGCCCCGGTCGACCACACCGACTGACGCACCAAGGCGGACTACAGTGCGCTGTGAGTGGACAAACTTTAACTCCCGCATAAGCCGTGATCGCCCAGATGTTTGTACCCGTCTCGTCTCGTGTCTGCCTATGTACATAAAGTGGTGTCTCTTTGTTCTTGGGTGTTCTCTGTGTACGTCTGGCTAACCTGCGCCCACATTTGCCCACACGCTGGAATCCCTGGAGGCTTATGGAGGCGGAGCGAGCGGTGCCCGGAAAACAGTGGCGCAACTCTGCTACCTAAAGGTAGCATATGCAGTAACTCTAGGTCGCAGACGAAGTTATAGCCGCGCAGTGAAACGCGGAAAAGCCTCTCATGCGTAAGTAGGGCCTCACTTACTGTATCAGGACCGGTAAACTAAAACATCGAAAGGAAGGAGTGTGTGGCAATATTATAAAGGTGCAAAGTTAAATGCAGCCTACAATAACACTATTGAACAAGCGATAGCTTCAGTGTACTTAGAAAAAGACGAGGTTTTTCGCGCGTTGCTGAAGAAGCATTCAGAACAACGTAATTAACGTAGCCTTCTTACGACACTATATTTGAAACGAATTTTCTCAATTTATTCAATATTACCTAAAGAAGTACACAGGACGTGATAGCAATTCACTTTATTATACGTTGTACGCGTTCTTGAGAGCCTACGTACTACTATTCCATCCGAATAGTGAACAGTTTTGATAAACCGTAATACTTAAATTTGCCGTAATATACGAGAGGCAGAAGGGAAGCATTTTTTGCATATCCTTGATGTTCCTCACACGGATGTCATAAAATGCGTCTCTGGCATCTGCAAGCAAACAGGAGAGAGATATGTACAAGAGTAATAGAACATTTTTAAAGAGAATACTGATAAGTAATTCTATCGCAGATCCGGTAATTCATTTCGCAACATCAATAATGAAGCGCCGATGCGATATGCTGAATCATTGTTTAAAGATTGAGAATTAGAATGCGAACTGTTGAAGACCTTGAAGCAGATTTTGTCGTGCGAGATCACGCCGTTTAAAGGAGCGTGGTTGTCATTCGTTGCAAAGTACATTGAACTCTCAATTGAACGAACGCTGGTTTAACTAATATTTCAGAATAACAACCTTCTACGAAATCCCCGGTGATTCTCCTATGCATGCTATGAAAAAATCTTTCAATTGAACGAATTTCTGAATAGTGCATATTCCAGGTTAACGAACTTGATCTGCGGACCCGGACACGTTTTTTAGTTGAATTCAATGATGTTTTGTGCTCTGCAGCACTGACCTAGCCGATGCGTGCCGTCCCCAAATCGCCCATCCATCGGCGGCGGTGCAAAATCGCTTGTGCATGCAACACCACCGGGGGAAAAGCGGCCTTGCGGGAAACGAAAACGAGCCATGTGCGCTTCAGCACCTGCGCAGAGATACCAGATTTGGAAATTGTTTCTTGTGTTTTCCGAAACTGAAAGAAAAGTGCGACAAAGAAGTTTTAATAGCTGAGACAGGTTAAAATCCTGTATCTGTAGCCGAGCCTGGCGAATATAATAGAAAGTTGCAAGACTTCGGGTCGTAGCAACAAGCTGTGCCAGAGGAAGCGAACAAAGACGTAGACTCTATCGATGAACAGTGCCAAGATTGCGGAGAGGCATTTAGCACTCTAGCACATATGCTCAGGCAGTGTCCTACGTTACGGGACACGTCACACACCAGCGAACAGGACTGGTAAGACGCCATAGCAAGTGCTGCACTCAATATCTATTCAATGGCCGTCCAGAGGGGCCATGAAAGAGCGGAGAGGCGTGGCCTCCCGATTCCGACATGGGAGCAGCGAACGGTGAGCCGAGGGCCCCAGCGGGTCCTTCCCGGCTAGTGCCTCAGGACTTCATTAAAGTTCTTTGTCTGTCTGTCTGTCTGTCTGTCTGTCTGTCTGTCTGTCTGTCTGTCTGTCTGTCTGTCTGTCTGTCTGTTGGTCTGTCTGTCTCTGCACAGCTTGTATCTTCTTGCGCTTAAAGGTCGCCTGTTCAAATGAAAATTGCAGAATGATAAATTGCATTTCCCACATTTGACTTGATTTATGCTGTGCCAAATGCTGTTCTGCATTGTAGTCAATATTCACAATAGTGAACCTTCAGTTAAGTGAACTAATTTCCATGGCTCGCTTGAGGTTCACTCAAGTGAGAGTTCACTGTAATGCCATATTCGGCATCTCAATAGTTAAACTGACCCAGTGCCGCTAGGATAATAGAATAGTTTTAATTTTCGAAAAACGCTGCAGGAACGCCCACAAGGCTAGACACAAGGTCGATCACTGTCCACTGTTAAGACGGCTGTACAGGAATGAACTGGGCATTTGTATGTCTGATTGTAGGACTCGGGATGGTGTTTTCTCCTCTATTCTCACTTCTCTTCCTTCGTATGGCGGTTGCAGAGCAATAACTCAATGGTAGTAGAGGAGACGTGATTTCGTTTTCCACGTCAGTGCTTGCGGCGCTGTTAGCATTACGTCGCGCAATGCAGCTCATGACCTATATGTGCAGCGAATTACGCATTGAAACACCTAACACCCCTGAATCATCTGAGGGATGCCAATATGCGGCTTAAAGTGTCAGTTTTGGAATAAAGGAAGTAGTTTTGTATAAACGATGAATTCTTCACGGAGCTGACGCGTTGCGTGTTTTCGTATCTTAAAGAACGCAATTGCGGACGTTGCGGTTGCTGTCGCATGCAATAGAGTCGCGTGACTGGAGCAGCAACGTCAAATTCGACGTCACTGCTGGAGCGGCACGTCGCTGTCGACACTGGTCCTGGCAGTGATTATGACAACATAGTGAAAACCGCGAAGCGCCATGCATATGTTACTCGCATCCCAGTGGAACGCTTCTATCAATCGCCCTCTCGTTCATCTCCATCCCGTTTTTTCAAACTCCCGCATCCCTTTTTCCTGTGCAGGGAAGCAGTGCCATTATGCTAAACTGGTTAACATGCCTGCCACTCCCTGTCTTGTTTTCCTTCCTCCCTTCTTTGTCCGGACGACTAACGTCCATAATTATGATTAATTCTGTGTGCTTGCTGTAGCAGTTAACGTACACCTGTACACAGCATATGATGAATCGCATACAAAGGTCGCATCAACACACTTGTTTAAACAGTCGTCATTGGAGGAGAAAAACGCCAAGGTGTGCACTCCGCACGAAAATGTTAAACCGATACCTGTGCTCATGCATATACCATTCAACGTTTCAGTAACGCTCGACCCGATTGTAGCACGAAGTGATAAGGAAAATCCACTCGTATTTTCTGGTAGCTTCGTGCTTTCTTCCTACAAAATATCAATGACAGACTCTGATGCACTGAAACTACAGACGCGCTCCCTGCCGGCGCACGTGAGTGTCATGATTCAGTACTTCACCGCTTCCGGACGGTGATATTGTTCCCTCTAACCAACAGCACTCTGAGAGGGTGAACGTGTGAAAGATTAAGGTTGCCGTTTGAAGCTCTGTGCGTCTGCGCAGGTGACACAGTGGGAGCTACAGGCAACTATTCGTTGCGGGCTAATAGTTCTTGGGTCCGGTCATCCAAACCTCTAAGATCTTCCAAACCAACAAATTTGCTACTGCTCATTTTAGTGAAGTCACTTTAGTGACGGAGAAAACGTTTGTGCAGTCTCCGTGGACCTCAGCACGAAAACTTTTGTGTTAACAAAACAAAAAACGACGCTCGTTGTTGTTGTTGTGTCCTCTGACATGGGAATAAAGAAGAAAATAGAGAATTGGATGCCCTACCATGGGCTTCCTCTTCACGCATTTTAGGCAACCACATCATGGAGCCCTACGAACTTTTGCAGGAAATAAATATTTGCATATTCAAACTTCCCATAAAAAACTGAACCACGATGTAAAAATTAGATGGGCCGACCATCGTCATTCCACAATATTCTCAGCTTCAGAGACACGCCCTGAATGGACACAGTGATAACGGACGGAAAGAGGGAATAATGGGGGGAAAGAACAGAAAAGTAAGCGTCTGCCACTACACCAACTACTGTGAATAGCAGAGGTGCAAATACCCGCAGCCGCATCCAAAATTAAATAGGTCCGAGTCCATTGAACGGTCGAAGTTTCAAACAAGAACTTACGTGAGTCCAGTATAATTACAACACCTTTACCCCGAGATGTACCTGAGCGACACATGAATGATGTGGTATACAGAAAAATCCATTTTCCAGCATATAGCACGGGAGTGTCTGGGACACAGAAATCAGAAGCAGTGTCTCTAGATAAAAAAAATTACACCATATTCCACTAAAAAGAACCATGAGGGGATGCGAAGCAGCATTGGGGGTGAACACCAAGTTTCCGTTTGCGTTCACTCGGCCGTCGAAGCCAAGCGTCGGCGTCGAGCTACCGCTTCCGCTACAGAGAGACAACGCGAGTCTGCGGCGAGGGTAGCGAGGCTTTCGAGACAACTGCAGCGGCCGGGAACCGACGGAGCGACCGCACGATTGAAGCGGTACTTCCTCGACCGAGCGCGCGCGGTTACATGAAATGGGGGGAGGGAGAGGATGGAGTGGGTTTAGAGGCTGCAGCGCGGGGGGAGGAGAAAAGAGAAGGCGACCGAACGCCTGCGTAAACGCCCGCGTAAAGGAGCAGAGTGCGCGGCCCCAGCGCGGGGGAGGAGGAGCGCTCTACCCGATATAAATTCACGCTTGAAGGAGAGGAGACTAGAGCAGGAGAGTAGCGCATGCGCCGCGAGAGCAGAAACGAGAACGCAGGAGAAGCGCACGCAGGTGGTAGGAGAGAAGTAGAGATTAACGCGCAGATGTTAGAGAAAGGGAAGGAGAAGAGTTGCGCATGCGCAGTGTGAGTGCGGACGCCGACGACGCCACGGTGTGCCACGGGACATGCCACCGCTATAATATGCTTCGCATCTAAAGAGAAACTTTATTTCATGAAAATACTCCAGGGTTAATACCGGGTAGAGCCCTCTTGCAGAGCCCCACTGGTCACAGTGGCTCTCAGGCCTGGTCTAGCGTCACCAGTTGAAACCCCAATGCCTGCTATTAAAGCAGTGCCATGGTGTGAGTGCTTGTGAACACACCAACCTAGCCGCTGCGTGGGCTAACCGTTTTGTACTGTGGTAAGCAATGCGTGTAAGTATGGCTGTGTGGTGACAGCACCAGGGGCCACACCCTGTTTGTATACGCCCTGTTGTGTATACCTGTCGGAAAACCACTTCTCTTGATATCTGTGGGCATGTCTTCACTTGGAGGCAGCGCCAATCACTGGCTTCTTTGCTGCTTAAGTTGGGATGCAGAGGGGCGTACTTCCGTGTCCTGACACGTTGGCCCTCCAATATCAGTGCACTTGCTATGTTTGATTCTTCATCGTGGTCAGTGAGGCGCCTTGACGGGTGGTCCTGCGGCTCGGCCAGTAAGTCCGCGAAATACGCAGCTCCCCTCCTCCTTACCCCTAACGCCCGCATACCCCGGGCACCAGGCAACGCCATTTGCATCCGTCGGTGTGGGCATAAAAGTACAAGTGAACGCGTCTACAATGTGTGCCTCTGAAATATAAGACGAGCAGCTCGTGAGTTTTTCTTAATGAATGCTGGGCGTTGCCTTCTTTATGCTTCCCTTGATTTTCAAGGATGTGGCTGCTGCCTCGACAGTTGTGTTTGATCTGGTGTGTTCAAGCACCACCACAGGCATTTCAAATATCTGCTACGTTACTGCCGTTACATGTGCCTGTTCTCCTCAGCCTTCTGAAGGCGTGGGATAAAGAATTGCATCCGTGAAATAGGTGTAAAGATCGCTGGTTCTCTGAAGGTGTTTGCGTGCTCGTGCTTGAAGGAGCGTATGGTTGTAAAGTGGATGCATATTTTTTGGAACTGGTTTCGCGATTATTTGATCCCGTATTCCCGGTGCTACAATAACCGTTTCAACGGTACCACATTCAGGGTTGAAGGGGTATCCCAGCTTTTTCATCAGTTTTCTTCCCAGGTGCGCTTTGGCGAGTCGTTCCCTTTGTGCGATTCGCGTGGCGGCGGCCACTTCCTCATATGTGTAATTTGTACCGACTGCCGTTAGTTTTTCTATGTTCGCGCTGTTCTGGAGTCTCTGAGCATCTTTTAAGGCGATTTAATATATGCTTGTCCATCAAGTTTCTATCAGTTTTCCGCGTAGCTTGAAAGAGAAAACGTTATTCAACTGAGAACAAACTGTCTCCAGAGGATATCCGGACGTAGCGGCATACCGCGCTGCACAGGTCAAGCACTCAGGAGCACATGCGCGCTATCTAGGCGCTAACTAGAGAGCCCGAAGGCGGCAAGAGGACAAGGTCTCCAAGCTGCCTCCTAGGCAGTCCGGGACCAGAAAAAAGTCGCCAGATTGTATTTCACCAAATTATTTAGCCACTACCACCAAACAGCATTGCCCCGATGTCTCGCCGCTTTGATGGCAGCTCTACGATCACAATTCACGCATAGCACGCCAAACACTATGTCCAATGCGCCTTTAATATTGTGTATACAATTCTGCTGCATTGATGAAAGTCCTATATGGCATAAGTTGGACGGTTGGTTAATGAACCAATATGAATACACGCTAATAAAGTGCAGTAGTACCTGACTGCACATCTTTCTGCGCAATCTGAAGCCAGTTCTTCTGCGCCAAAACCGCAAGATGTCAAGTTCTAAGGCAGAAGTAAAGTTTCAACTAGGTCAGTGCTTTTGTACTGCGCTGATACATCGCCTCTCACATTGCCTCATGAACTCTTGAATAAACAGGAATGAGCTGCACAAGCACGAAGATCGGAAGAACAAAAAGACAGGAAAATAGCAAGCTTTTGCTGTAGTAGGAGACCTTTCCTCTAGAAAGTAGTAACCTTTACTGTCTTTTTCTTCTTTCTTTCAAGCTTGGGCAGTACGCTACCCCTTCAATGACATCAGCCAACCAGCCTGCGAAAGGGCCTTATTGTGAGCTCTTCAGCTGTGAGATAAAAATTAGGCAGATCCCAAGTACCATGGGAATCGATGTTATGCGAAGCATCCGGAGGTAACGTGACTGGGTTGTAATTGTTTTTTGAACGAAACGATATGAAATGACGCTGAAGATATGTACAAATGTTCCACGCACAGACATGTTGAAGAGTCGCATATGTTTCATATAACCAGTTCTTTACAGTTGTGTAACGATGCCAACAGAAACATTAGTATTGCCAACACCAGAAGCCGTAAGCTGATATGTTGAGCTTGTGCTTGCAAGGATGGTAGCCCTGGATAGTGCTACGTAAAGCAACGACAGTGGATGGCGCTTAATTATACAACTAACGTTAATCCGACATGACTTCTTCGTCATAGTACGTATGTAATTTTTATAAAATTAGATAGCGAGGACTGCAACCACAATATACGTTTCACCAACATTAAGCCTGCATAGGGTGTTCTGCCAAAGCAGTTTCGAGACCTGATGTGGCTCTGTGGTAGAATGCTTGATTGGCACACAGAATGCTTGGGTTCTATTCCTGCGGGGACTCATATTTCTATTCCTTTGTATTCCTGGTGTCAACGCCGCCGATGACCGTTTTTCTTAACGCTGTCGCCTTTAAATTACCAGTGTCAACGCCACCGATGTCAGTTTCTCTTAACACTATCGCATGTAGGCTACCAATCCCTGTTCTCGCTGTTCCTGGGTAGATAAAATTGTCTAGGTCCGGTGGCAAATACCCGCATTCCGCGGCCCGTGGTATACGGGTATGAGCCCACGTGTCTGGAGAAATGAGTTTGACGACGTACGCGACGGGATTTTCACGTTATTATTGTCCTGACAAGCCGGACATATTCGTCAATATCTCTTACCCTCCCATACAAATTTTGGTCGACCCCAAGTTAAGGAGGCCATCACGAGATTACCCAGACGTAGGCGGCTAGATAGATAGATAGATAGATAGATAGATAGATAGATAGATAGATAGATAGATAGATAGATAGATAGATAGATAGATAGATAGATAGATAGATAGATAGATAGATAGATAGATAGATAGATAGATAGATAGATAGATAGATAGATAGATAGAAACGCAAAAGTGCTTAGAGTACGCAAAGAAATGCTTGGCATTTAAAAACATTGCTGAGGACGGTGGAAAGGAGAAAATTGCTTAGAGCGTCTAAATGTTTTGGAACTGCTGTTGTCTAAGAGTCCTACCACTATCGCAACAACCCTCAGCTGCTTACAAATATTTGCCCAAGTAAAACTATATACACGGGCAAATAGCGCTTCAAAATGTGTTCATTACATGGAATTCATTTCGACCTTGTCGAGGCTCACCGAACCTCTTACCCACCCCTATTTAAGGTCACCGATCGGAAAGAGATGGTCTGCCAGCATTCTTTGCCCACCGAAACCAATATAATAATAATAATAATAATAATAATAATAATAATAATAATAATAATAATAATAATAATAATAATTGACGGGGTTTAACCTCCCAAAACCATGATATGAATATGAGAGGTGCCGTCGTGGAGGGCTCCGGAAATTTCGATTATAAGGTGTTCTTAAGCGTGAACCTAACTATAAGTGCACGGGCCTCGGGCATTTTAGCCTTACCTAAAATGCGGCCGCCGCGGCGGGATTCTACCCCGTGACCTGAGGGTGAGCAGCCGAGCACCTTAGCCACATAGAACACCATCGCGGGTTCACCGACACAAAACAGCCTGATTAATATTTCGTCCGGTTTGGTACAGCAGGGTATTCGGCAAGGAGGTTGCGGTGTACTCCCGCAGGCTCACAAGCACGCTCAGGTTGCTGCACCGCTCACGTAAGAGAAAACAGTGTGGCATCTGTCACGCAGTTTGTCGTTAGTGACAAAAGGCGAAAGTCTAGCAGCTCACTGCGACTACTCTGACTCCTCATCACGGCGCCGCACTTCATCCTTCTGATTTAGGTGCTCATAAACAGGGGAGCGTCTGCTTCATTACAATAGCCCAGGAAAGAAGCGAGCCATCCTGTCGACACATGGAGAAAAGAGAATGACGGGGTTGTTGGGTGACTTAAAAGGACATTGAAACTATCTGAAATTTTGCAAGCGTTTAAGCTACAGCATCATCAAACCATTCGGATCGCAAAACGAAGCACAATGTATCAACGCGACTGCGGGCAATTATATGTCTTTCTCCTTCTCAGCAATGTCTTCCCTCCTTAACTCATGGTACGCTAAGCCGTCGCTGGCTACGTGAGTGCACTCGATGGCATGAGCTATCTTGTAGAAATATATGAGCGCACAAGGTAAAAGGAAGGAAGAGAACTAGACAGGACAGACGCTCAACTTAAAACTGCAGTTTATTAGAAATCTTTGCACGAGAACACCGAAACGCGCATGCGCAACCAACTATCACCAAAAAACGACGTCACCCCCCACAAAACGATACCAAACCAAATTGCGAATTCCTCTCCTTTAACTACTTAAAAAGCACACTTCTTTATCACTTAGCGCAACCGACGGCACACTGATGCACGTTCCTGCATTCGCCCTAATCTGCCCTGCTTCTGTGATCTCCCTCGCCCGTCTGTGTTCCCATTTGCTCAGAATACTCGTGCTGCCAAACTGCGGATTGCACCCACAATTCCTGCAGTGCAGAGACAGGTGCGTGCCACCTGCGAGAACATTCAAGGACGACGCATGCTCTCTAAGTCGAGCATTTAGACATCGGCCCGTCTGGCCGATGTACACTTTTCCGCAGCTCAACGGAATTTTGTACACAACCTCAGAGGAACACGGTACAAACTGCGTGGCATGTTTTTTTGTGCAAGCGCTCTTTTTCACCTTTCCATTTCCACTATTTCCTATCATGGGGCACAGTTTAGCCAGTTTGCAGGGAGCCGTAAGCACAACGTCAACTCCGTGCTTACGGCCAATCCTCATCAGATTGTGCGACACGTTATGTACATAGGGCATGACCACCATTTTTGTTTGCCTTTTGTCCTGCGTGTTGGTGGCACTTGGCCTCTTTAACTTCTTTAACAGTGTACCGCCTACTGACACAAGCAGACTTTCCGGGTAACCCGAACTGAGTAGGCGACTTACTTGATTCCGGAAACTGTGTTCCATTTTATGGGGACATGATTTGCTCAGTGAGGAACTAAAGCAGGAATTAGCAATCGCCCTTTTTACAAGCTTGCTGTGAGCCGAGTCAAAAGGTAACAGGCCCTTCTTAGACCTCGGAGAAAACTCCCAGCAAATGTGTTCACCTTCATACATATATGCCCTACAATACATATGCCCTACATATGCCCTTCAAGAAGGGCATATGTATTGGTTCCTGTGTGGCCCCAGTGCTATGTGAAATATTCTTAGCAAATGTGGCTGGCAGCTACAAGCTGAGCTCGTGGGACAACCTGTAGTACAAGTCTACAGATATGTCGACGACTTCCTAGTAATGTTGCACATAGAGGATAACATGTCATCCACATCAGTTGTCAACAATATTTTGGATTGTTTTAAACAATGCACAAGTTCATTATCATTCACTTATGAACAACCAGCCAAAGATGCTTTGCAATTTTTAGATCTTAAAATTGCTTTTAATGAAGGTGAACACATTTGCTGGGAGTTTTCTCCGCGGTCTAAGAAGGGCCTGTTACCTTTTGACTCGGCTCACAGCAAGCTTGTAAAAAGCGCGATTGCTAATTCCTGCTTTAGTTCCTCACTGAGCAAATCATGTCCCCATAAAAAGGAACACAGTTTCCGGAATCAAGTAAGTCGCCTACTCAGCTCGGGTTACCCGGAAAGTCTGCTTGTGGCAGTAGGCGGTACACTGTTAAAGAAGTTAAAGAGGCCAAGTGCCACCAACACGCAGGACAAAAGGCAAACAAAAATGGTGGTCATGCCCTATGTACATAACGTGTCGCACAATCTGATGAGGATTGGCCGTTAGCACGGAGTTCACTTTGTGCTTACGGCTCCCTGCAAACTGGCTAAACTGTGCCCCATGATAGGAAATAGTGGAAATGGAAAGGTGAAAAAGAGCGCTTGCACAAAAAAACATGCCACGCAGTTTGTACCGTGTTCCTCTGAGGTTGCGTACAAAATTCCGTTGAGCTGCGGAAAAGTGTACATCGGCCAGACGGGCCGATGTCTAAATGATCGACTTAGAGAGCATGCGTCGTCCTTGAATGTTCTCGCAGGTGGCACGCACCTGTCTCTGCACTGCAGGAATTGTAGGTGCAATCCGCAGTTTGGCAGCACGAGTATTCTGAGCAAATGTGAACACAGACGGGCGAGGGAGATCACAGAAGCAGGGCAGATTAGGGCGAATGCAGGAACGTGCATCAGTGTGCCGTCGGTTGCGCTAAGTGATAAAGAAGTGTGCTTTTTAAGTAGTTAAAGGAGAGGAATTCGCAATTTGGTTTGGTATCGTTTTGTGGGGGTGACGTCGTTTTTTGGTGATAGTTGGTTGCGCATGCGCGTTTCGGTGTTCTCATGCAAAGATTTCTAATAAACTGCAGTTGTAAGTTGAGCGTCTGTCCTGTCTAGTTCTCTTCCTTCCTTTTACCGTGTGCGCTCATATATTTCTACATTATGTTACACCAACTGGCCCAGCATTCCACCATTGTGAGCTATCTTCTCCGTGGCTTGCGGAAGCCACGGAGAGGATAGCTCATCATGCCATCAGGCCACATAGACGAAGCTTGTGGACTGGTTGAGATCTACAGCGCGACGTGCCACGACGCTATCAGCCATTCTTCTTGTCACGTGGTAATCACGTTGATGAAGGCAGCATCCGGTGTGTCCAAGATTAAACTCTTTATTTGGCCGAACTTGTGGTCGGGAAACAGCAAGCAATGCAGGCTGTACAATAATATCAGCGAACATAGCGTCGGCCGTCGAAAAACTGATAAGCGGTCAAATGCGCCGGCTTTTAGTTATACATGTATCATCGAAGATTCCAGCGTTATCGCAAGCGGCCGCGCAAATTCCAGAACATACTCTAATGGTCGGCTTTGGCGCGTAATCTGATCGGAAGGTTCTAACATTATCTAGAGAGTTTCCAATCATTCGGGCGTGCTTTGCGCAAATTTTAATGTGGCGGTAACTAGAAAAGAGAAAGAATGGAGCACGTGTGGCATTATTTTATTTTCTTGTGCGACAATTGTCTGCAAAAGCCATAAAGTGTGCGGACAAACAAAAAGTATTTAATAACAATAAGTTATACTCATTGTTTCGGGTACTCAAATGTGAAGTAAGGTAGGTCACCAACTTCCAGAAAACGTTTTATACTTCTCGGCCTAAAGTTATAATTAGGATTCTGGTTTTTAGGGCTTCAGTAAGTTCAAAGATTAAAATGGTGAAACTGTTGAAACGCTAAAAAAAATAAATTTATAAAAATTACAAGCTGCCAAAATATGCGCGTTGCGCCAACAGTTCTCGCTACACAATGGTTGGTGGGACTCACACGCGATTATATAGGTACGTAGGGCGGGCAATATACTGTGCATCTAATCTCCACGTTGATGGCGGGCAATATACTGTGCATCTAATCTCCAAGTTGATCAAATCTCGAAGCTAAGGTGCGTTATCATGAAAGTACTCATAAAATTTATATTTGTCAGGTGTTTTTTGCGCACAATTGCCCATAGTACATGTCACAGTTCCCGTTTATTGGGAGGCAATCGCCGGGCGGATTCCAAGGGCTGACGTATCGGCCTCCCGAAACGCACCACGAAAGCACGGACAATGTAGAGTTGGTCCCTTTAGTGCGCCAGCGAACGCCGGTTGTGGTCCAAAGACCGAGTCAGAGTCGAGAGTTGATAACACAATCAAAATATGTTCTTAATGAAGGCAGTACAAGCAACACAAACATGAACACTTGGCAGGTATCAAATACAACACAACTCACAATGTAACTTCGATGGTGTTCAAAACAACGGGAACAAACAACTCGCGCTACAAAGCAATCTGATGCATTAAACTATCCAAGACACTTAAAGACTAGAATGTTCATCAAACGTATTCAGTCCAAGTTCTTGGAACTAAACTTGAATGCTTCTCTTCCAGGAAGACACTCCCACAAAGTCCAGCGCTGGCTTGTCGTCCCGTTCGTCCAAGGTTTCTTTTCCAGGAAACGCTCCTCAAAACTTCTGCAGCTCCCACGCCGTCGTTCATTGGATTCTTCCAGATCGAATGACCGCACTTCAGCAATAAAACTTCCTCAACAACACCATCCTTCACTCACGCAGTGAGTACCTACATCCCACACTCCCCTCGGAGTATTCGATCACTGCTTAACCCTCTGTCACCGCTTGCTTATATTCGCTCGCCACTGGATTCGCGAAGTTTCCAGGTTTCTCCTCCGAGCGCAGCACAGCCAAAGCTATGGAAAGGGCGAGATCTTTCTCCTGGTTTCCTCTCATCGCGGCCTAACTCGGCGTTGCGTCATCCTTTCCGTCCTCAGGGTTCGAGATATTGCTCGGCTTACCGATCCGAGAGTGCTTGTAGGCGCGGCGGCGGCCGCTTTGAGGGGGGACAGGAGGCGCGCGCGTGGCGTCTTTTGATGCTTGTTTCTTCGTTGCTCCGGTTTCGTCGCGACAGATCGGCGCCTGGTGTTCACGCCACCATTTGAAATCGGCGAGGCGCGCCTATTTGAGCGCTCGTTTGCGACACTGCCCCCCGCTTTAACAATATTGTTACGTGAAGGCACACAGGGAAACAAGGCGTATATACAATATATTTACATTACGCCAAGCGTAAGCCAAGATGGAGAAGAGCGCGCGCCACACACCAAAATCACATCATCTTTCTCGGTGCCTGCCTTGCTGCTTTAGCGTGCGATAGTTTGATAACATAACCCCCGGGTGCTAAAACACCGTCTCGGCGCTTTCTATAGTGTTGCAGAGCGGTAGAATTTAAGGCGGGATACATGAACAATGTCTGTAGACACTGAGGCGGAGGCAGATGAAGACTCGAGCGGAGCTATCTCGCAGGTGACATCAGTCACCTGGCGCAAAACGCGGTAGGGTCCCGAGTATCGAGAAATATGTTTTTCAGAGAGTCCAACGGGCCGTGTCGGAGTCCACAACAGCACAAGGGAACCCGGAGTAAAGGAAACTTGGCGATGATGTGCGTCGTAACGCTGCCTCTGGTGATCTTGCGATGCTAGAAGGCGCTCACGGGCGACTTATCGTGCTTTGCGAGCTCTGGTGATAGCGTCGCGGGAGTATTCAGTTGCCGAATCGACGGCGGCCGGAAATATGGTGTCGAAAGGTAAAGTCGGGTCGCGGCCAAACAAAAGATAGAAAGGAGAAAAACCAGCGGTATCGTGGCGTGAGCAATTGTAGGCACATGGTTCCCGCTAAAGGGAACCATGTGTGGATGCGAAGCAGCGGGGAGATGGTTAGCTTGAGCGGGAAAAACGTCGCCGCTCCCGTTTCGCGGCAGCGGGCTCATCGCGGCGCTGCACAAGAGATAATGAAACGCACGCGCTCCGTCATTCTCATACCACAGAACTACCGTGGCGCCCCCAGCAAAGTATGCAGCTGTCGCACCATCTGTCGTGCCCGCCGCTCCGTACAGGATTCCTAGAGGAGCGAACGGGGGGGGACTGTAGGAGAGGGGGGAGGGGGACGCGGGAGCCGCTCCGTAGAGGATACCTAGAGCAAAGAGAGAGGGGGGGAGCGCAGGAGAGGAGAGAGGGGACGCATATGCGCTGTTGGGGGGGGGGGAGGTGTGGGACGCGGGCGCTGCTCCGTAGAGTAGAGGATACCTAGAAGAGAGAAAGGGGGCTGAGCGTAGGAGAGGAGAGAGGACGCGCTGGGGTGTAAGACGCGGGTGCCGCTCCGTAGAGTAGAGGATTCCTAGAGGAGAGAAAGGGGGGATGGACGCGCTGTGCGGGTGTGGGAAGGAGTTATAGACTAAGCCTCCGCAAGCACATGCAAGCAAGATCAAGGAATGGAGTCAACCTGGGTGACAGACACCACCTGCCTAGCCATTGCTAAGCAGCCCCTCTGTGCTCTCGGCCATGACTCTTGTGACTATGTTGGTGGTTGACGGCCTTTTTCTACTACAGTGATCTAGTTCGCATAGTGGGTGCTT
Source organism: Rhipicephalus appendiculatus (assembly GCA_030522465.1). NCBI lineage: Eukaryota > Metazoa > Arthropoda > Arachnida > Ixodida > Ixodidae > Rhipicephalus > Rhipicephalus appendiculatus. Next base: position 16,381 of record JALIZH010014815.1, on the reverse strand, counting down.
CCCTACTTCATGAAAGTGGCCGGACGCGGGAGGGACGGACATAGCCCCGAGCATAAGATGCTTCACATCTAATAAATATGCTTTAAAACTGCAGTAGAGCAAAATTTCGCATTTATGAATTTATGACAGCATGTTGCGGAGTGCTTACGACCTTGGCAATTTTCGCGAGTGAAGTGTACTTGTGCCATAATAGTACACTACCATAACACTATATATGTACACTTCTTCAAATCTCAACGTTCCTGTTTTGATTTTTCGTTCCTTTCCAGCGTTCCACTTCGATCGTCTTTTTCGTCATTCATTGCTTTTTCAGATATCCGACGTAAATTCGTAAGATTTTAGTCCCTGTTACTTCTGGAAGTGCGAAATTTTATCTGAGCAGTCTTGGCAGATCTGTTCCGCCAGCTCTTGAGGAAATCGATATAAGCTTTTGGTGGACCATTGCGTTCTTCAAGGACATCAAAATACAACCATAAAATGGCTGCCGAAAATGGGAGTTGGAAAGAAAAATCAATAATGCAGCATGGACATACAGTAGGTAATGTCAGGTTGATCTCTTGGTCTTGGTTTTCTTGAAAAAATGCCTCTCACTCAAGGATTACCAAAGTGAGACATCGTGTGCTTGCATTTAGGATATTGCCTTTCCGTGTCTCAACCACACAATAAATAAAAGTTCCGTTTTGCGCTTTCATCACATTCCATTGGGAAATAAGAACCCAAATTTCAAAGTTACTGTACCGTGCAGTGTTTTATGCTTCCGAAAACTTCATCAAGCAACAAGGCACGAAGTACAAGATTGTGAGCAAAGCGCAGCACTCATGATAAGCATAAACCATAATGAAAGTACAAGAATAAGCGCGCCCTCATATGACGCAACAAAGTATAAATCACCGAGAAATGACCTATGCATATCAGAGTAATCAATTCCATACTGGTGAGGTTGAATAATCGCTTCTCGACATGTACATCATCCCACTGTCCCAAAAATAGTGCCCCACCAAGAAGAAGCTTCCTTTATCCCAGTCCTTTTGCACCATTGCGTAAATCTAAGAACAAAATATAATATGGTGCGTGAGATTGTGGAAATATTTAACCACAGAAGGAAGGAAACAAGGCATCTCGCAAAGTTTTGGAATATATCTGTGCTCTCACGCACATCAACGTCAAGACATTTTATCGATGGGTCGTGCTCGAAGAACAATCCAGTCACGTATTTGTTGTGTGCGTTTGGCGTTAATCATCAGCGCGCTATCACCCTTTCGGAGTGTTGATTTCTATGCTATCCGTACCACGCATCACGCAACGTCCTCACCCTCACTTCTTTTGTCTACCCACTTTCTATATGATACTACACAAGACTACGCTATGTTTTACACCCTCCTCCTTTCAATCCCTCTCACCCTCGCTTCTCCTTCCCCTTTATTATACTGCACTAGAGTCAAAGAAGCTATGCTCTACCCACCCCCTCTTCTTCTCCCTCCTCCTCACCATCACTTCCGCTTCCCACCTCCTTGCTCTACTGTACTATCAACGGATATAACATATCCGTTGATAGTACAGTAGTGAGGAGGGGAGGGCCGAGCATAACATGCTCGGCCCTCCCCCTCCTCACTTCCCTTCTCATTATCGCTCTCTTTCTCACCCATCAGTACTATATTACACACGGCTATGATAAACTTTACCCTCCTCCTAATTTTTTTCCTCCTCATGACCCTCAACTATCCTCACCCTAACTTCCTTCCCCCCCTTTGCTATAGTGAACAATAAACGGCGACGCCTATGCTATATCATATTAGCGGTCGTAGGCGTGATTACGCCTACTTATGCTTCTTGTGATATACACATCGTCGCACCGTAGTGTGCACTTCAGGGTGATGAAACTGACGCTTGTGCTCGAAGGTGAGTGCTGACGTTACGTCATATCGTGACTTAGCCATTACACGCCAATACATTCGGCGTGCCTGATGTAAACCCGCCATTCGCTCACTACTCCACTTACACGAACACATCGATGTACTCCTAACGCCGTCAAAACCATGTATGGCTACGCCATACATGGCTTCTCTTGCACATAGTCAAGTATAGTGCAGTATAGTCTAGTATCGTATAGCAAGGGGAATGAAACTGAACTGAGGGTGAGATGGAGGTAAATGAGAAGGGTAAGGGTAAGACTTAGCATAGCCGTGTTTGGTGTAATATAGCAAGGTCATGGAAAGAATTAGTGAGGGCGTGGAGGAGAAAAAGGAGGAGGGGACAAGGCGCTGAAGCGTCAGAAAATTAAGGTTTGTTTTTTCTCCTTGGACGCCAGCAGACTGCACGTTTGGAGCGCCAGTGGCGCTTCCCCGTGAATGCCAGCGAAGGGCTGAAGAGCCACTGCTACGCACTTTCTACAGCTTTCACGTGGAGTGCAACTGCGCTATCTTTGGTGATTTAACGACATGACTTTTTATGTGGTCTTCACAAACATACCAAGCTCGTATTCTATGAATTCCTTGAGAGAGAGAGCTCTTTATTGAAAGGCAGAGAATTTAGCCCGCGTGTGTAAATCGCTGACTTGCTACTCTGCGTGGGGAAGGGGTTTGGGGACTGAAAGACACAAAGAGAGAGAGAGATAGAAAAAAAAATGAAAAGTTAAAATAGAATCGCTTCTATGGCAGTCATATTTACTGCGTTTGTAACGTGTTTGTTATACCAGAAGTAAACAACTTTAAAGAGGCGGATTGACTTAAGAATGTTTCTACTGCTAGAAACATCCTTTCGGGTGCAAATTTGTGTATGAGCTCGATTTTCCTACCACATATCTTTTTCACGTATGATATAACACGTAATCGCACAGGTGGGTGCAAGCACATTTGGTAACAAAACAAGAGACTTTACTACGTAAGAAAGTAAAATTACACACCTTTTACAGCAACATAACGAGCTTAAATGCCAGGTTGTGCCACTGGCCAAGGAATATTCACATTGCCTGTTGGGAACGCTTCGGGGTGATAATTTTCAGGCAGCCCCATGATTTGTTTATTCCATGCAGGCACGGCGGATCGATGACTTGGGTAATCGATATTTCGAGCTCTTTTGCAGCAGTTAAATAGGCAGCGACGCTGATGGAATTGATAGTTTCCCTTGGACACGCCGTACCTTGCACGAATTTTCACTAGAGGTATAGAATTAAACACAATCAGATTGACAAACCACATCACGCGGTTCTTCCGAGAAAAATAAAAAATAACTGCGAATATCACTTGTTTGCACGCATATGCATATAAAGTTGCACGCAGGTGTAATGAAACAGTAGATATATTTAGTTGGGCGTCCGCAGCAGCTCAGCGGGCGTAGCATGCCATCCATTTTCAATGACAGGCTGCGTCCGCAAAGCTTTGGCGGACGCTGAACTGAAGCTGTGCAGTAAAAAAACGTGGTTACCGTCGCGTTGTCCACGCTGCTGGTGGTGGTGATCTCTTTATTACTCCCAAAAACGAGGGGACTAGTACGAAGACTGTTTCTGCTGGCTTAGAGTAGCCAGCGTCGACAATCTGCCGGCACATCGTAGACGCCGGCTACTTGTGTTCGTTTAACAGCCTCTTTTATTTTCCAATTGTTGCACATTCATGCTATTATCGCAGCTCTTTTCTTATTTTGCACTTGTACTCCATTTCAGAGACTTTATTAATGTAACTAACTATAACTTATGAGTTCAATAAAGCGTTTCCTATTTGCTCAGTAGTTTGGTCTTTTCGATGGCCTTACGGCCTTAAAGTATTCAGCGAACAAACATAACACGCAGTCAGCAATGCATCCTAAATTAACGCTAGGGGAAATGAATCCGTCTAATGTTCCTTGAGAGGTGTCCTTCTATAAACGAAAGTTTGACTAGCATTCCAACAAAGAAATATTTCTAACCTCGTAAGACGCTTGCACGTTCATAAATGTCCACAATGTCTTTTCTTATGCCGAAATGGCCAAGAGCGCCCAGCATTTGCAAAATCTGCATCAACGACAGTTTGGAAAACAAGAGGCGTACGGCGATACAGCTTTGCGCTGAAATTCCAAGTAAAACTGAGCATCCTGCTTTATGTCGAGAATATAAAAGTATGTATCACAAACTGGTTGAGATACTTGTTGATGGCAGGAATGACAGTGTCCCACTTCTGCTTGCTACCATTGCAAGCACCTCGCCTATTAAGGCGAAAGCCTTTAATGTCTCATGCTCACGCCCGTCCGGTGTCCGTCCGTCCGGTGTCCATCCGTCCGGTGTACGTCCGGCGTCCGTCCGTCCGTCCGTCCGGCGGTAGTGCTGGTGGTGTGCGTCCTGACCACCCTTACTGCACATGCGCAAACCCTCCTCACGCACCTCCTCTCGTGCGTTTCCCCTCTCTCTCCTCTAGGTATCCCTCCCGCCCGCGGCGTTTACACACCCATTGCGCATGCGCGTCCCCTCCCCCCTCTCTCTCCTACCCTCCCCCTCTCTCCTCTAGGCATACGTCCCGCGGCGCTTACACCCCCATTGCGCATGCGCGTCCCCCTGCCCCTCCCTCTCCTCTCCTACGCTTCCCCCTCTCTCTCCTCTAGGCATCCCTCCCCGCGGCGTCTACACCCTCACTGCGCATGCGCGTCCCCTCCCCCATCCCTCTCCTCTAGGCATCCCCTCCCCCCGCGGCAACCACACCCCCAATGCGCATGCGCGTATCCTCCCCCCTCTCTCCTCTCCTACGCTCCCCCTCTCTCGCCACGCAACGCCGACGCAGGCAGCGTCTGCTAGCGAGTTTCTTGGTTGAAAAAGCCGACTGCTCGCGTTGCAGAACCGATCACTGGCCACCCCATATATATGGCAATGGATCTCGACCTGCAAGGTGGTGCCGGTGGGAGATTTCTCCTGTGCGTTGTCGACCGATGAAAAATTCGCAGTGTGCGCGTTAACTAAAAGCGGACTGCGGGTCTCTGTGTGCAGTCGGAGTCTTCTGTCTCTCATTGCCCATTAGCAGCGATTGGCATGTTCCAGTAGGAAACACCGCCCCATCACTGTGTGCTTTGCGTCTCCCCAGTTTTCTCTCCTGTGCAACGCTGCGATGAGCGCCAGCGTCAACGCCGCCGCCAGTGTAAGCGTTAGCGCCCGCTGCTTCGCATCTACACATGGTTCCCTTTAGCGGGAGATGGTGTAATCTTTAAGACGAAAGCCTTTAATGTCTCATGCTCACGTCCGTCCGGTTTCCGTCCGACCTCCGTCCGGCGTTCGTCCGGCGTCCGTCCGTCCGTCTGTTCATCCGTCCGTCCATCCATCCGTCTGTCCGTCCGTCCGTCCGTCCGTCCGTCCATTCGAGCTCTGGCACGGAGCCAGGTGGCCGCCGGGATGCGCAGACGGAACGCCGATCGCCTCGGACTCTATAGCGCTCGCGCTTTGCTTGCGTAGCGTCGCTGTGCCCAGAGTTTGCAATCATTCTGACGGACGCCGTCTCAATGGACCCAGGCGTTCACGGAATACACTTTCCAATTTATAAAGGGTCCGTCAATTTAAGAGCTGGAACGCGGGTGGCGTTTGCACGATGCGCAAAGCGCGAGAAAATACTAACGCATGCGGCCGGAGGAAGATGAGTCTCGCGTCTCGCTGCGATTCGCGGTAAAAAATTAAAGAAAACATGCACCCATTCGGTTTGTGTATTATCCCACTGAGAGTGTAAAATAAAAAAGACATGGCATAATCAGTGGAATGGCCACACGCTTTCGCCGAACACACTTTGGAATGTACAAAGTGTCCTTCAATTTTTATTTAGGCGTAATAGGGAATATTTAAATGTACACTGCCATATGTCGACGATCCCATAAGCTCGGTCCGCCATGTTTTCTTGGGCACGAAAACTAAACCAGCCGCATATCGTAGCCTTTCAGGGGCTTGCTGCTAGTTTTTAGATGTGAAGCATCTTATGGCGAAGCTTAATCCGGTGTTGGTGGTGGTGTGCCGCGTGCCCACCCTTACTGCGCATGCGCAAACCCTTTAAAAAAATAAAAATTAAAAACCTCCTCTCCCCCCTCTCTCTCCTCTAAGCATCCCTCCCCGCGGCAACCACACCCTCACTGCGCATGCGCCTCCCCTCCTCTCTCCCCCTCTTACACTCCCCCCCTCTCTCCTCTAGGCATCCCTGCCCGCGGCGTCTACACTCCCACTGCGCATGCGCGTCCCCCCTCTCTCTCTCCTCTCCTACGCTCGCCCTCTCTCCTCTACCCATCCCTGCCCACGGCGTTCACACTCCCACTGCGCATGCGTGTCACCCCCCTCTCTCTGCTCTCCTACGCTCCCCCCTCTCTCTCCTCGCGACGCCGACGCAGGCAGCGTCTGCTAGCGAGTTTCTTGGTTGAAAAAACCGACTGCTCGCGCTGCACAACTGTTCACTGGCCACCCCGTATATATGGCAATGGATCTTGACCTCCAAGGTGGTGCCGGTGGGAGATTTCTCCTGTGCGTTGTTGAACAATAAAAATTCGCAGCGTGCGCGTTAACTAAAAGCGGAGTGCGGGTCTCTGTGTCCAGTCGGAGTCTTCTGTCTCTCATTGCCCATTAGCAGCGATTGGCATGTTCCAGTAGGAAACACTGCTCCATCACTGCCTGCTTTGCGCCTCCCCAGTTTTCTCTCCTGCGCAACGCTGCGATGAGCGCCAGCGTCAACGCCGCCGCCAGTGTAAGCGTTAGCGCCCGCTGCTTCACATCTACACATGGTTCCCTTTAGCGGGAGATGGTGTATTTATCTTCGTTCTGCGATGACTTCCCAATGCTTCGTGCACTGTTCAGGCAACGAGGGATCTTTCACAATGCCTGGCACATGGTAACAGTAAGCTTAATCCAATTTATCGGTTGCGCGAACGAAGAAAAAGAATGTACGCACGCGAACTTGTTTCGTCAGTCAGATCGGCAATCTATGCTTTGGTTCAGAAGTGACCTGCGCGTGCAAAATGGCGTTTTAACCTCAGTTCTTATTTCTCCACGCAATTTAGTTCCTCGCCTGCAACCTGAGCTAGACTTGCAGAACAATATGTTACCAAGTATTCGTTTAATACAGGCGGCCAACGTCACACACGCGCGAAAGTATGATTGATCAACATTAGCTTGTCGGTGTTGCAGAGCGACGAAAGCAAAGATTTGCGTATGTAAACGCGTTTAAGCCGTGCCACACACATTGCTGCGCTCGTCCGCGGTAAATCAGAGCCGCCACACGGGACTAGATGAGCGCAATGATCCCAGCAGGCGTCTGTTACCAAGCTTCGTAAAGCAATGTGCGCTAAAGTACATAGTCCGCATGCCGCGTCTGCCTTTCGCTTTACACCCGCTTGTCTCTTGCCTTTTATTTTTCTTTTGCGTGTTTGTTCAACGTGCGCTGCGAACACGAAGCCAATAAATTACGAAGTCGTACAGTAGATGGAGCTGTTTGTTCGGTAGATGATCGCACTCATCTTTTCGGTGTTCGTGGAACCTTGTATGCTGCTCGTGTGTGGGCCATGTCAGTGTGCTTTTATGATGTTCCTGTTGAGGTCCCTGTAGGGACTTTAGTTTCTGTGCGTGCGCGAGAGCACGCCTCCGCGGCATGCGAAAACAAACAGCGTAATATTTTAAAAATATATGTCAGTTAACGCACACGTATAGAGTTCAAGAAAACCTGAACGACAATACTAAATCTGCGCGATAGATTACTCTTGTAGGCGGGTGCACGAAAGGGGCAGGGGTGGGGGGGGGGGGGGGCGACCCCTAGTAACCTAAGAGGGGGGGGGTGCAAAGTCTGCCCCATACGTGACTTAATAGGAAGGGGGGAGCGCTGCGACGAACCTTCGCCCCCCACTGAAGAGGAACCCAGCGCACGCCTATGACCACAAGGCATTATAAACAACAAGTGTGCAGTAAGAGAGCATTACTCGGTCCGCTCTCTTTGTATACAGTTGAAACGCGGGGTCAGTATTTTTGTTTGGTTTGAGGCACAGCGCTCATACCACATGTTCATGCCTTGTTTATTTCGAAAACACTACGACACGCGTTATTGCGAAGGTGTGAGGAGAGATACCTGCGGCTTCAGAAATACGCCGAGGAAAGCAACACAGCGTTGCGCAGGTCGCGCAGAAACAACGTGGTGTCGACATAGAGTTTATGACACGTGTCATAAACTAATTGCAGTGGGAAATACAATAGACATGTATTGCAGTGCAAGATTATCTTAGAAGTTTGACAGGCACATCTCCTCTACAAGGAACACTTTTCTCGAACGCCTAGCTCAGATCGTAAGCGCACGCCACTAGAGCACAGCAGTTGGGCTTTGCGAAGCGGTGAGCCTTTTGCAGCTGCTGACCGGATGAGTTTTTGAGCGCGCAGAGCTCCGATGTTCTGTTCTTGTCGATTTGCGGCAGCATAGTGATGTACGCTTACGGTTCGGTGCTGGATAACGAAAGAAACGGCCACTTTTTGGTAGTCCGAGAATTCCGCCAATGACTTCGGCTCAGCCTCTCCGTGGCCTCTCATTGTGGAGACCCTAGGAGACGATTCCGCGACAACGCCGCCAAAAAAAAAGGCGGATGCGGCCAGTGTTGCTGGAGCACCAAGCATTATGCATATCCCCTATTGTTCAGTAAGAAACAGGATAACTAGCCGTGTAGCAGTTGTAGTGGAACTAGTTCTTCCATATAAACTCTTGCTCGTCAAGAACAACTGCATTGCTAAAAAACGCATAGCTTGCAGTCCTGTCTGGTACGACGTACGACCAAGAGCATAAGCTCTAGGACAGCCATGATAGCTCGTAGCGTTGTTTTGGAGTATTTCAAGCGAGCAAAATACTTTCTTGAAATACCCCAGTGATTTCTTTTATGTGAGCACGCTACCAAACGCAATGTATTCCTCAAAAACCAACCTCATATTAGGCTTTCATTACTTGATAGTTTGTATTTGGTGGTCCAGGGTGCATTTTGTGAATACGCGCCACACTTCTCAACACTTAGGCTACAAATACATAGTGCCACATCTACCTGTAGCTAGAGTTTGCAAATATGCCGACACACTTTATGACGGCGCGTCCAAACAAATATCGCTGACTATCGTATGGAGTTCATCATGATAATTTCTGCGTTCGGTTTGGTTTCTAAATTTGTTAAGACTATTAAACTAAATCCACAAAGCTGAGAAAAAAGTCCAATAAAACAGCTATTGATTGGTTTGTAGAGTGCCTGATTGGAGAATTTCGTACTTGCTATCTTTTAAGAATAGGTGTTTTTCTGCGTCTTCCAGATGCCAACGAAATCCAAAAATATACAGCAGGACATGACCGCTTGCACGCCCTCATTGCAGTGTCCTCTGCGTTCGTTCTGTAAACTACAATAGCATTCGACCACGTGTGCCACGGCGACAGGACAGCGACTGTGGTGGTGGGTGTGCCATCATCCACCTGTAGCTAGCTGCTACACAAGCGATAACCGTTGCGTCTGCTTATCGCTGTCATGAACCGCGGCGAGGGAAGCATATCACTTTCACGCAAAACGTTAGGGAGCACTGCGATACGGTGCGCAATCAGAGGTGTCGCATTGCACTTTTTTTACAACTCGGGCATTTGAGTAGGCCAGAAGAGGTAATAGCTCATAGACATTTTGTTAGAGACTGCCTAAGGGGCGTTTTGCAAAGCGGTCAACAGCTTTCTAGCAGGAATATTTTGCACAGCTTGATTGCTTCAAAAGTTAAATTATCGATTTTACCTGATTAAGTAATTAAGCAGAGCAGAAAAGCATTGTCATGTACCTCATGCGCTAGCGAGTTACCTGTGCTTGATCGTGTCGTCATGAAATACGGGTGCATATTTTAAACTCTCGCTAGAATTAGCCGGGGTGCCCTGCATACTTTTTTCTTTTCTGGGATTAATAAACTGGAGCGACGCTGCAGTTTTCGTTGAAGCTGAATGTGTTCAGATGATTACAGATCGTAATGAAAGTTGTTTTTTTTTTTTTGGGGGGGGGGGGAGGGGGAGGGGAGAAGACTCCGATCTGACGAGAGGATGTTAAAAGAAACTAACGTTTAACGGAGGGCCAGAATTAATCTTTCCAAGGTGGTAGGCATAGGGCGTCTTGAAGCGTATGGCTTCCTTTCAAGCAATATGAAAGTAAAATTTATATATAATGTATGTCAGTCATTCCATATGCGCAGCTATTCACCAGTCCTAGTGCATTTCCCATCTTACTGATTGTTTCGATATTAATAAATATTTTTCGGAATTATTACATCAATTCATCACTCCTAATAACATTTCAATATCTTTCATATATTATATAAAGCGACAACATTCAAAGGCAATGCTACCGCGAAATCTCCTAACTTATTTTTGGCCTTGGTAGTTCGGTTCCCGTAACTTTCTACAAAATGAGCGCAATTGTTCGCTTTGCTGCTGGGCCTACAGGGATGACGCAATGCATATAAAAGGTTTATGTCGAATATTCCAACTTCAATGAAAAATCAACAATGTAGCATAAAAACGCAATACGACATGTTCCTGAGCCTTCGTCACTTTGTTTATGTTCATTAAAAGAACTCTCACAAGGAGTATGAAGCGACGACCACTTTCTGCGTTTCGCGCGGAAGTGGTCAATGAGGTGCTGCTAACGTTTTAGATGCGAAGCATCTTATGCTCGGGGCTCTGTCCGTCCCTCCCGCGTCCCGCGTCCCCCGTCCCCCGTCCCGCGTCCCGCGTCCGGCCACTGTCATGAAGTAGGGAAGCACCCATTATGCGAACCAGAACCCTCTAGTAATATGAAGGCCGTCAACCTTAACACAGTCATCAGAGTCATGGCCGAGAGCACAGAGAGGCTGCTTAGCAATGACTAGGCAGGTGGTGTCTGTCGCCCAGGTTGACCCCATTCCTTGAGTCATGGCCGAGAGCACAGATAGGCTGCTTAGCAATGGCTAGGCAGGTGCTGTCTGTCACCCAAGTTGACCCCATTCCTTAATCTTGCATGCATGTATTTGGAGGGGGGCTTAGTCCGTCCCACACCACCACAGCGCATGCGCGTCCCCTCCCCCCTCTCTCTCCCAAGCTCACCCCCCTTTATCTCCTCTAGAAATCGTCTACTCTACGGAGCGGCTCCGGCGTCCCACACACCCCACAGCGCATGCGCGTCCCCTCCTCTGTGCTCTCCTACACTCACCCCCCTTCCTCTACTCTAGGAATCATCTACTCTACGGAGCGGCGCATGCGCGTCCTCTGCCCCTCTGTCCTCTAAGAATACTCTACTCTACGGAGCGGCTCCGGCGTCCCACATCCCCACAGGGCATGCGCGTCCTCTCCCCCTCTCTCTTCTTGGAATCATCTACTCCACGGAGCGGCCCGCGCGTCCAACACGCCCACAGCGCATGCCCGTCCCCTCTCTCTCCTCTCCTACTGTCCCCCCGTCATTTCCTCTAGGAATTCTCTACGGAGCGGCGCGAACGACAGGTGGTGTGACAGCTGCTTACTCCGCTGGGGGGCGCCACGGTAGTTCCGCGGTATGAAAATGACGGAGCGCGCGCGCCTCATTCTCTCTCCTGCGGAGCGCCGCGATGAGCGCCCGGACCACTGCCGCAAAATGAGAGCGGCGGCGTTCCTCCCCGCTCAAGGTAATTATCTCCCCGCTGCTTCGCATCCGCGCATGGTTCCCTTTAGCGGGAGATGGTCCAAGTTTTTTTTTACATTTCTTTCGAATAGAGGGCGCTGCGTGCTTTGTTCCTTTCATTGTGCTTAATGTCAGTGTTTAATGTCTGCACAAAGGCGAAAAATCATAAATTGCATCCCTCGTCTACGAGGCAACTTCGCTCCTTCGCTACAGGCGGTTTTTGTCAGCGACGCCTCCTACACTGTAGCGACACGGCTGTTAATACAACACCCGCACGGCCGGAGTAGCGGCGCTGGCTTAGATAAGCCATGATGCTTGCCGAAAAATGTGAAGTGATGCCGAAAAGTGCAAGGCAAAGAATATATAGACGACTTCAGCAGTGGCATAATCCGATACCTGAAATAATTTGGTTGGTCTATAATAAGAACTTCTGCTTGGTCTATCCCTTTACGGCCTGACCCGCACAAATGTGTGGGTCTGTGGCGGCAGCCAAGCCAAGCCAAGCCGCCAGGCAGCGCCACCACTCCGCTGCTCTCCGGAACCTCCAGAGAACCTGAATAAACAGTTGATGTTTGGGATCCACGCCGCGCGGTCGTGTCTTCTTCTCCCGCGCGTACGCGCGTCCCAACAGTGGTGACCCGGACGAGGCTTACCGCCTTTTTTTCAAGCGATCGACGCCATGGAGACTCCCCCTGACGCACCGGCCATCTCCGCCGTCGACATCAGGCTCCCGCCGTTTTGGACAGCGGACCCGCAGCTGTGGTTCCTGCAGGTGGAGTCCCAATTCACCGCTCGTCGTATTGCCGCAGAGCTAACAAAGTACCACCACGTGGTCGCCAGCCTCCCACCGGCAATAGCGAGCGAGATACGCGATCTGCTGGTCGCTCCACCTGCAGAGAACGCGTACACAGCGCTCCAGACAGCTGCTCATCAGCCGTCTCACGCCGTCGGAGCCTCAGCGACTGCAGCAGCTACTGCACGACACCGAGCTCGGGGACCGGACGCCCAGCCAATTGTTGCGCCACATGAGGCAGCTGTTGCACACGGCCGGCGCAGCCACCACCGATGCCGACAGCAGACTGCTTCGCGAGCTGTTCCTACAGCGACTTCCGGTCAACGTGCGCATGGTCCTCGCCTCGGCTGCCGACAAACGCCTGTCTCAACTCGCCGAGCTCGCGGACTCGGTGCTGGCGGTCGCTCCGCCGTCCGTCGCGGCGCTACAGCCAGACATCGCCGGCGGCGCGCCCACGACCACGCTGCATGACATCCGGGAGCAGATATCCCGCCTCGCCGATACCGTCGCAGCGATGCAGGCCCGCAGCACTCCCGAGGAGCGCCAGCGCCCAGCAGTGCAACAGAGAATCTGCTGGTATCACAGGAAGCATGTCAATGCTGCTCGCAAATGCATTCCTCCGTGCGACTATGCGGGAAACGGGAGCGGCCGGCACTGAGGACGACCAGTGTCGCAGAGGCCCCCGAACGTCGTCCATCAGTGTTTTTCCTCACCGACCGCGACAGTGGCCTTCGATTCCTCGTGGACACCGGCGCTGAGGTGAGCGTGCTACCGGTTGGGTCCACCGATCGCCGTGTCCCCAGTGCGTCCCCGCTTCAGGCGGTCAACAACACAACCATCGCCACCTACGGACATCGCTCGCTGCCACTCGATTTAGGCTTGAACAGAACGTTCCGGTGGATTTTCATCGTGGCAGCAGTGAAGTTCGCCATCTTGGGTGCGGACTTTCTTCGGCATTTCGGCCTTCTCGTCGACGTGCGCAACCGCCGCCTTCACGATCCCGTGTCGCAGGCAACTGTGCAAGGCAATCCCTCGCACCACCCTCCGCTGAGCCCCACTCTGCTCGGGCCGTCCGGTGCAGAACGTTTTACTCGCATTCTGCAGGATTTTCCCGAGTTGACGAGGCAGCCGCCAGCCAGCGCCGCGGTGAAGCACGAGGTACGCCATTACATCGCCACCAGCGGCCCACCCGTGCACGCGCGGCCTCGCCGTTTGCCTCCAGAGAAGTTGAAGGTCGCACGACAGGAATTTGAACACATGATGGAGCTAGGGATCATCAGACCCTCGTCGAGCGCCTGGGCATCTCCACTTCATATGGTGCCAAAGTCAACGCCGGGAGACTGGCGACCATGCGGGGACTATAGGGCGCTGAACCAGGTAACGACTCCAGACAGATACCCGGTACCGCACATACACGATGTCACGACGAGGCTTCACGGTGCCACTATCTTCTCGAAGATCGACCTGGTGCGGGCATACCATCAGATTCCCGTTGCCCCGGAGGACGTCCCGAAGACCGCCATCGCAACGCCTTTCGGACTTTTCGAATTCCTCCGAATGCCATTCGGACTCCGAAACGCGGGTCAGACATTCCAGCGGTTCATGGACGGTGCTATACGCGGCCTCAGCTTCTGCCACGCCTATCTTGACGACTTGCTAGTCGCCAGCAGCACTCGGAAGAGCACGTGAATCATCTGCGCATCGTCTTCCAGCGCTTAGTGGAACATGGCGTGGTCGTGAACATGGCCAAATGCGAGCTTGGTGTGCGACAACTCTCGTTTCTTGGACACGTCATCTCCGCCTCAGGAGTTCTTCCTCAACCCAACAAGGTTGAAGCCGTGCAAGGATTTCCGCAGCCGACCGCCAAGCGCCAGCTTCGGGAATTTCTGGGTTTGGTAAACTTCTACCGCCGTTTCATTCCCCGCTGCGCCCATATCCTTCAACCTCTTCACGACCTGCTGGCCACTTCACGAAATGGCTCGGACACCCTCTCCTGGTCTCAAGAAGCAAAAGAAGCCTTCTGCGAGGTCAAGGATGCTTTGGCAAACGCCGCACTGCTTGAATACCCCAGGTCCGGTGTCCCGCAGAGCGTAATGGTAGATGCCTCCGATACAGCCGTTGGGGCTGTATTACAGCAAGCTCGTTGGGGGAATCTGGCGCCCGATTTCCTTCTTTTCGAGGAAGCTAACACCTACCGAGCGCCGCTACAGCACCTTCGGGAGAGAACTGCTGGCCGTGTACGCTGCCATACGACATTTTCGCCATTTCCTGGAAGGTGTAGAGTTTTTTCATCCTCACCGACCACAAGCCGCTTACTTATGCATTGCGCTCGCTAAGCTCCGACGGTGGAACGCACACAGCACGTGAACGGCGCCAAATGTCCTATATATCAGAGTTCACGACTGATATCCGCCACGTCAAAGGCGGCGACAACGAGGTAGCGGACGCCCTCTCACGGAATCCTGTGAACGCCATCATGCCCACACTACAGGTTGATCTTCCCGCTTTGGCAGCCGCTCGAGCGTGAAGATGACGAACTGAAACACCTGTTGACCGCGACCACTGCCCTGAATCTTGAGTGGATCCCGGTTCCCGGATCCGAGGACAAGGTTTGCTGTGACACAAGCGACAGTAGAACTCGCCCGTTCGTGCCCGCGAGCCTCCGTCGCCATGTGTTCGAGTCCTTGCACAGACTGTCTCATCCGGGGATTAGAGCCACCCAAAGACTGGTGACGGCAAGATTTGTCTGGCCGGGCGTAAATCGGGACGTCCGACGCTGGGCACGCGAATGTGTAGCTTGCCAGCGCTCTAAGATACAACGCCATACCTCGACAGCACTGGGAACACTCCCCACTCCGGATTCTCGCTTTGATCATGTCCACCTGGACATCGTCGGCCCACTGCCACCCTGCCACGGAAAGGCCTACCTGCTGACCTGTGTCGACAGGTTCACCCGCTGGGCGGAGGCCATCCCTATCGCGGACATCACTGCCGAGACGGTTGCGAGTGCTTTCCTGTACCACTGGGTAGCCCGTTTCGGTGTGCCCTCCACGATAACAACAGACCGCGGCCGACAATTCGAATCAGCCCTTTTCACTGCCATCAGTCAGCTCATGGGCACCTCACGCATACGCACGACAGCGTACCACCCCATGAGCAACGGCATGGTGGAGCGTTTTCACCGCCAGCTGAAGGCTGCGCTCACGGCAACCGAGGAACACAACTGGGTGGAGGCCCTCCCACTCGTTCTTTTGGGTATAAGGTCCACCTTGAAAGAGGACATTGGCTGCAGCGCCGCTGAGCTGGTCTACGGCACGACACTCAGGCTGCCGGGAGAGCTCTTTGCGCGCGGCTCAGAGGAGGCATCCATAGCTTGCAGCGACTATGCACTTCGCCTACGCAACGTCATGAGCAAACTGCGCGCGGTACCTCCACGGCCCCCAGGGTCGCGTGTGGTGCACGTCGACCCACAGCTCACATCGTGCCCATATGTGTTTGTACGACACGACGCGGTTCGGCGACCTCTTCAGCCACCCTATGATGGGCCGTTTCAAGTCCTCCGCCGTGGCAACAAGCAATTCACAATCAAGAGAAACGGCCGTGAGGAGGTCGTGTCGTTGGACCGCATCAAGCCAGCACACATGGACCGTGACGACGCCGTGTTGCCTCCACTAAGGAAATCATCGCCAGGACCCCCAGCTTCAATGCCAGCCCAAGTCCACGAGGTGCCCTCCCGGCTGACGCACAGTGGGCGGCTATCAAGAGCACCCACTCGCCTGGACCTTTAACTCCGTTCGGCAACTCACTAGGGGGGAGTGCTGTGGCGGCAGCCAAGCCAAGCCAAGCCGCCAGGCAGCGCCACCCTCCGCTGCTCTCCGGAACCTCCAGAGAACCTGAATAAACAGTTGATGTTTGGGATCCACGCCGCGCGGTCGTGTCTTCTTCTCCCGCGCGTACGCGCGTCCCCAACAGGTCCATAAAGACGCTCAC
>JALIZH010014812.1:0-34852 GCA_030522465.1 Rhipicephalus appendiculatus | reverse complement strand
GAAGGCCTTCAGAGCCCGTACGTTGCCTCCTTTTATTTTCAACAGTATCCCTTCAAAAGTTGTCCCAGGAGCCAACGCTTTGCTTTTCAGCCGTATGGTCAATGTATATTGCATCACCATTCGAACGAGCTAGCATTTGACGTTGCACAATGGGTCATCCTCGTCATCACTTTGCTCGCTGTCACAAAAGTTGTTTACATCATCAGGTAAAGAAAAGTGCAAATATAGTGCTTCTTCAACTGTCGAGCGCGTTTGCTTTCATCGAAAGAGAAAAGTGCATTCAGTGGATCGGCATCGTGGAAGGCCCGTAGGGAAGTATATTCCCACTGCACAATAACGATTGAAATGTCAATAACTTTAGTTCCTTGTTAAATTAGGAGCTGAAAGTGGACCACATAATAGCGCTACGCTTTAGCCTTTCAGTAAATGCATTTGCTGACCTTTCTCGCAACCGCAAGTCCATTCATTCAAGAATTATCGCAGCTGGTGAAAACCCACGCAAAGAACTCCTGCTCAGGGAGAAAAGTGTGGGTGGCTCCAACGGAAACTGGTGCAACTCGTAGATGTTTGCGTTGAAGTCGCTAAAATTTTGTCCAATTGATTCTCAAACATCACTTCAGATGCAGCAACCGTCTCAGGGCGGAGGACTTGGGAGTTTTGCAGATAGAGGCGTTTAAACATGGTGAGAAATATGTTCCCTACGGGCGTTTAAGGGTTAACTGTAGTGTCTCTCAAGTTAAGGACGTCACCTCGGCATTTTCTCCGCGGTGCCCCGAGGATTTCTTTTTGATTTATTGATTTTTTTTTTTTTTGGGGGGGGAGGGCAGGGGACATCCGCGACTTTCCCTTTACGTGTATTCGCGTGAGTGTTTCTCTGCGTGTATCATCATCATCATCATATTAATAGTCAGCATCATCATAACCAGCTTGACTACGCCCACTGCAGGCCAAAGGCCTCTCCCGTGTTCCGCCAATCGACCCGGTCTTGTGCTTCCTGCTGGCACGTTGTACCCGCAAACTTCTTAATCTCATGTGCCCGCCTAATTTTCTGTCTCCCCTCGCGCGTTTGCCATCTCTTGGATGGCAAACGCGCGTATATACAGAAGCAAAGAGTAAAAATTAAATGTTTTAAATGCGACCTCCACCCTCCCCTCGCTCCAAAGGTACACCAGTGCTTTGTGTATATGTTTAATTGTGCTAGATCATTGGCTATATAGTAATGTGATTTGCCTAAGAATTAGTAACAAGCCGTTTCCAGGCCTTTCCTACCGAATATTTGGTGGCACTGGTTAGAATATTCAAGGACATTAAAAAAAACAGCAGTACTAATGGCAAGAAAACAACCTGTTTTATTTCCTAGTCGGACAAACCTTGCTGCTTCTAGTCATACGCTACTCTTTCACTGTTGAAGCTTGTGGCTCATCTTCGCCACCACCGTAATCCCAGAGCTGCATCTAGAGTGGTTGTTCATTGAGAGCCTCTTTTCATTCCGAGCATGACGAAGCGGCTGCCAGGTGAGATTTCACTCAAATAGATACCCCATTCCCTTGTCCAGTTTCCTCTTCAAATCGCACAGTGCCTTTGAGTATAATACGAAAAGTAGACGTGAGCACTGAAGATTAGTTTGCTCTTTATATCCGCATAATAGCTGTGCCGCATCAATAAAACGAATAAGCAACAATAAAAATAAATAAAAAGAGCAAGCATAAAGACCCCGCACAGAACATTGATATGCGTCTTACTGTCCAGTGAGAAAGTTAATGAAAACCAGCAGATAATGAAGCCAACGAAGGTAAATAAGGCGTTAACTGTACTGTTTTTATTAAATGCGTTGTAGTAATTGTGATATAGATGTGAAGAAGGTCAAATGGATGAAAAGACAACTTGTCACCGATAGGGATCGAGCCTGCAACCTTCTGGAAACTGGCAAAGAAATTGTGATTCTTCCACTCTCGCCATCAGTAGTGTAAGCCGGGCTGACTAACATACACAGGATTTGTATGCACATAAATACCGCTGAAAGTGTTCGGGGGGGGACGACCGCCGCGGTAGCTCAAAAAATTAGGTGCATCTTCCCAAAGGGAACCCTGATGGGATGCGAAGCAGCAGCGTTGCGCACGGGTGGCGTCACGGGTTGAACGGCGCTAACGCGGCAGGTGTTGCGGGCGAACGGACGAGGCGGCAGCTGCGGGCGCTGCGGCGAGCCAGGCGAGCGCGCGGCAGGCGAGGGAGAGAGTGACGTCAGCGCGCACTGCGAGGGGAGCGTGACGTCAACGCGCAGCTGCGGCGTGACCTACTTGGCACCGCTCCAACACCTGCGGCGAGGGGAGCGCGTTGCGGCGCGTTCGTACGGACTTACGGAGGGACAGCGTTACACAGGCTAGTCAAATAGCTGCTTCGCATCTAATAGTAAGTGCACATGGCGCGTAACCCGAAGGTTGCAGGTTCGGTCCCCGCCGGTGGCAAGCTGTCTTTGTGGGAAAACTACAAGGACAACTCGTCAACTCTTCGTCTACTTTAATTTCTTCACATATATATCACAATTACTACGTTACCATTAAAACAGTGAAATTAACATCATCTCTATATGTTTTTTGCTTCATTATGCGCTGCTTTTCGTTAACGTTGTGGCAAACAAAGAAACGAGCCCTCATAATTATTTTACTTGTCCAGTGAGATGTGATATTTACTAGAAAAAATGGCAGACTGGAATCAGCACATCATCAACCATTACTACTGAAAGGTGCATTCCTCTTCTTCTCTCGATCGCGTCGTCGTCATTCTCTCTTTCCCAAACCACCGCACACGACCAGGCCATGTCCTAGTCAGGATGTAAATCATTATCTTTTTATTATTGTGTTGTTGTGTAAGTGTCTGCGAATATATTGTATTATAGTGTTTCAATTGTACGTTTTTTGCGTAACGCTAGCAAACCATTTAAGTCGCGTGCAAAATATCAAGTTATAAAAAATTCTACATGTCTCTGACGTACTGACAAGAAGTAAAAAACTTTATGATTCGCAGAGCTTTTGTAGTGGTGTTATGCCGTGCAATGGAGTCATGAATTTGGAGAAGTGTACTCTTTAGATAATCTGACAAACACTTGCACAATTTCATTTTTGTGGTATCCGAAAGTCGCGCTAGTATATGGTCACTGTAATGCGAAAAAATTCCATATTCTCACCTCAATATTAGCACGCGGCAATGAAACCAATTCAGCAGGTGACAGCTCACCCGGATGAATGCGAGCTCACTTCAGCTAGTTAGTACTGTAGACTGTTTCGAGAACCCTCTGGCGCCTAAAAACTTTGAAATTTTCCGGTACGTAATTATTGTCATATTAATGTGACAATTAATGCCAACTTAATGTTTGAAGGCATCCTTACCGAGTATGATGACGACGAAGGTAGCTAATGCCATCACCAGATACTTAGGGGTCATCCTAATGCTGGACTGATGAACTGCCAAGCTCAACAAACTTGTAAACCTGAGTACACAAAAAAAAAAAGGTATTCCTTTCACAACAAGTACATACTTCAAATTTAACTATACATTCAGTAATAAGTATTACACCCCTACATTTACATGCTAAAACCCAGATATGACTATGAAACACGGAGTAGAGGAGGGCCTCAGAAATTTCGATCTTTGGGAGCCCTCCCAGTGATGGAAACCTAAGTGCATGGGCCTCTTGCATTTCGCCTCCATTGAAATGCGACTGCCACGACAGGGAATTGAATCCGCGCCCAAGAGCTTATAAGAGCGCGGCACGCGATATGATAAGCTATCATGGCGGCCGGGTGAGGCGAGTGGTTAAGTTTGAATCACGTTGAGTCACGCGATCACACGCGATAGATTGTAAACGCACAAGCATAGTTGTAAAAAAGCGAATCCCACAAAATTACATGATGTAGCTAACAACGGCTCGTCGGCATTGGAGCAGCTGTTTTCTGAGCGATAGTTATGTCACACAGGGACAGCCTATCGCAGCTGCCTAGCAACAGGCGGCACCTTTTACCCTCAGGTTAGCACCAAGTATGCGAGATAAATTAGGTAATCCCTATGTGAGGTAATCCTCTCGCGTAGCGGTAAAGACGACAAAGATCATCATGACGCAAGTTTTGTGGCCCCCTAACGGTGAAGAAACGCGCCATGAAAGTGGGTGCCTGAAAGACTCTCTATAAGAAACTTCTGAATATTGAAATAACTTTCGTACTTGCTACCACGCATTATTTGCGGAATATACAAAATTCCTGGTCTGTCGTCGTGAATTTTTCGATACTTTTTTAAAAAATCCTACACTCATCGCAAGTTTTCTCGCATTATTCAGTAGCAATACATATTTAATTTTGCGCAGTCTAAACTTGGAGTTGACATTGCGCCAGCTATATTGGAAACGGAATGCGGAGGCCACTTTTAGTTGGATTACATCGGGTGACACCGTATTGATGCAATGAGCAATTCGATTTTATACGCGACGACACCCAATCAGGACTAAATCGCGTAAGGGGAAAATTTGTTCCATGTCGTAGCTTTCAGTATACCGGGTGTCCCAGCTATCTTTAGCGAAGGGTTAAAAAAATGCTATATTTGAGGCAGGCGAGTGAAATCAGTTGAATGTTGCTGACAGCTATCTTGCGCACTTCAGGCAATTTTTTCTTTTGTAATTAACTAATTTGTTAATTATGATTAATTTATTAAATTGATAAATATTGACTTTACGCAAGAAATGAGAGTTGCAAAGTACGAGAGCGTCTTCATAAACCCCCATTACATTATTTGCGATAAAGAAAGTTTTACGCGTACCATTTTTTCCGTGCTGCAAAGAAAGCCCGCGAAATACAAAAAATATCACGTGACTAGCGCATTCGCGCGCCGCGACCGTGCTGCTCTCAGCCGTGGTTTGAGCGAACAAAATCAGCTGCGACAATGACCCGCCGGCTGCTTTGCAGCAGTAGGCCGTTAAGTTTACGGTGGTTTCTTCGCCCGCGCTCGCTACAACTTGCACAGTCACGCGCGCCAACTGGCTGGCAACGGGCCAAGAAACCACCGCCAACTTATCGGCCTACCGCTGCAACGCAGCCGGCCGGTCGTGGTCGCAGCTGATTTTGTTCGCTCGAACTACGGCTGAGAGCAGCACGCTCACGGCGCGCGAACGCGCTAGTCACGTGGTATTTTTTTTTTGTATTTCGCGGGCTTTCTTTGCAGCACGGAAAAAATGGTATGCGTAAAACTTTCTTTATCGCAAATAATGCAATGGGGATTTCTGAAAGACGCTCTCGTACTTTCCAACTCTCATTTCTTGCGTAAAGTTAATATTTATCAAGTTAGTCAATTAATCATAATTAACAAATTAGTTAATTACGAAACAAAAAATTGCCTTTAGTGCGCAAGATGGCTGTAAGCAATATTCAACTGACTTCACTCGCCTGCCTCAAATAATTTTATTTTTTAACCCTTGGCTAAAGATAGCTGGGACACCCTGTATATGGGATAGAACAAAAAAGGTATATACTTTCAGCCGCAGATGAACTATTTCTTCCCTTTGATTCACAAGGGTGTATGAGGAGGCATCCGTACTTAATAGATATAGCAGTTATAATTTCATAGAGCGTGCTAATGTTTATGAGAAGTATATACAGGCACTACCACAGCACTAGCTGAGTACATAACCAAAGTTAAGGGAAGTTTATATCCGACAGCATTTACTGCTTTTCTTCACGCTCATTAGCTAATAATATAGTTGCGCCTGGAGGTAGTCACTGATCACGGAAAACTATTGATGCCTAAGAAATATACGAACGTATGAAAAGCTTGTAGCCGTGGATTTATTACCGGCCACGGCGTACGCACTTTCATGGGGGCGAAATTCAAAGTGAGCCTATGTGCTTAATTTTAGATGGGGGCTAAAGAGGGCCAAGTGGTGTAAAAATATCCGAAGTTCCCATCAACAGCTTTCCTGATAATCATTTCACGGTTATGGCACGTGAAAGCCCAGCGATAATCAAATCGATGAAAAGTACGTACAATATTTTAAAGCTTTCTTGTTCCGAAAAATACTTAGCTTACCTCGGTGTCAAATACAAGGCAGGAAGCTAGAATGCTTCTATCGCTGGTGGGAAAAGCCAGTCCAAATATATGCTGCAACGCTCTTGAAAGAAAAAGAAGAAAAAAGCTGAGACTCGTCATTCTTCTCATCGCGAATTCATCAAAAAAAAAAAAAAGTTATGTCACGAAACCAAATAAATTCTACATATACCTTTACATGCATATTCACTACAACGCCAAAGCCCCGGCCACCTGACATGAAAGGAAACGACGTTCAATATACTGAGGCGCATTCAACTTTCGTCCACCTAGAATACAGAAAACAAGCATATGGTACATTCGGCGTCATGTTATCTTTGTATATTTTCTATTATTCATACAATGCGGGAAATGTTAACGCACGCCGTTTCCGTTGGGTAGATTTAAAATTTCGCTGATACTCAGGCTAAAAATAGCGAAAAGAAGCCATGCATTTGCCTAGTTTTATGGTCGTAGCTATAGCCACATAGAATATAAGCGGTATTAAAACTAGTTTCTAGTCTTCAACAGTAAATAATATGATTGTGAATAAGCAAAAACTTAGTTATATGAGCACAACCTCTTTATGTCTACTTGGTCTTCAAACCACGGGTATGTGCGAAATAAATAAATCATTTATGTATTTTTCATAAGTTTTATTTATTTATTTAACTTTAAGGCCTAGGAAATTACACGGGGTAGTGTGAAGGGTAGCACCACGAAAAAAAGTGAGCAATTTCAGCGAGTGTTATGGTTCTGCCTTTAACACTTCCAGTTCTACCTAGAAAGTGCGTGTCGGAATTATCGACAGGTATTTGTTCTAATGTAGCTATAGATACCCGGTGTTTTTCCTAAACGGCATTTGGTTTACTCGTGTTTACCAATGGGAATATAAATGTAATGCTGAAATACTCATTAAAAACACCTATACCTACCGTGAGGTCCGTATGCCGGCAAAGTAAACAATAACTCTACCAGCAAGACGAAATTTAATGATACGATGGCTAAGCATTTCACTGTTTCACATCGCGGTTCATCGACGTCTTCCCTCTGCATTTCCTCCATGACAGAAACAAGACCTACATTTTTCTGTGTATGTGTGGAAGGATATGGTGCCTCATGCATCTTGTGTTTCCGTCACCGGCTACAGGATTGCGTACCGAGCAAGCCATAACGTGAAGCCAGCGGAAAGGAAAATGTTCGAAACTGCTCCCCCTAAATCTTCCATTTCATGAATGCGAATACAACTGCACATCCAACGACACATGCGAGCGTACATAGAGAGGGTTCGCCCTCATAGCAACCTCCTCCTCCACACACCAACCCCCGAATCTTGGTCACGCGCCTGGAACAAGCTCTCGTACAAAAGCGCTGGAAGTGTGGGCAGTGTTCCACTAGAAAAAACCAATGCGAAAACCACGGAAAATACACAGAAAAAGATGGACACAGGTCACCGGTGCTCCCGTCTTCCTTTTCATTTTTTGTTCTCCACTGTTCTTGTACTGTCTCATTTTTTAAGTGTGCGTCGATTCAAGCTTGCCCACCTTCTACATTACTGCGGTATTCTACTGCTAAGAAACAGGTCATGCTTGCGTCAGCAACGCGACGTTCTCGTTGTAATCAGCAGAAATATTATTTCTTGTATATTTTTTTACGAGACACCTGAAGATCGCTCAGCGTAAAAACGGCATGATGTTTGAGTAGGAAATGAATTTCTCGTGTGCGGAATTATTCTTGCTTTTCTCTTTCAGATGCAAAGCAGCAGGCAGGGTGTTCTTTGTACAAGGCATACCTGGCGATGCAGCCTGCGATTACTGGCAGCCGAGAAATCATCATTATCACCATCAACTCCCAAATCCCACTGTGTTATATTTTTTTAGGAGCGCAACACTTTAACGTTCAGCAAACTAGTTTTCCTACAAATGCGTCCATTATTATTCAGATAATCAGACATCAGCGCCACTACAAGCATACTAAGAGTAATCGAAATATTTCAACAACTTTTCTAACATACTTGGGTTGCTGTCATTTACACGTTCGTGCCATTCACAGAATTCACCGCTATCTCGTATTTTAACGCGATAGCGTTAAAAGACTCGTTTCGCAGAAATTCCGGCGTCGGCGGCGGCGTCGCTGGTTGTGAGCGTAAAATTATCATCTTGTCCATGACCGAAAAATCGAGAAAGATGCAAATAAAATAAATAATAAAAATTTCCGGGTCCAAATGAGGATCGACCCCGGGTCGTCTGCGCCGCAAGCAGGTGTTCTACCACGCAGCCACGCTTCTGCTTGTGATTACGTATAAAATAACTTCCTCTGCTTGGAATTACAGTGAAAATAACTTTCATGCTTTTCAAACACGCGCGTCCTGTATACAGGCGTCGCAATACAACATGCAATATCGCAGTAATATTGCGCGGTACAAGCGTGCATAGCCATCGGGCGTCAGAAGATGTGAATATCATAACGATATTGTGGTTCAAAGCCGTGTACCCATTCAAAAAGGCACACACGTTACTCCGCGTATTCCCTTAAGACCACGTAATTGAGTGCATAACAACTTCGAAAACATTTCCCGCATTTACCGCGCATAATTGCTCGTGGTTTAAAGCATGCTACGTATTACATAGTGTGCACTAAGGGAATGAAGTACGGAGTAGGGACAGGATATCGCTATCGCGTTCAACTCTTAAAGGCGAAGCTTAAGGGTCCCCCCAAATTTTGTTTAAAGGTGTTAACTGTTCGCCACCCCACGAAAGATCATGGTCTCTATTTCAGTGGTTTAATGAAGTCACACATATTTCCTTTCCCTCATTTAAGTGTATTTTTGTGCGGTGGTACATTGCTGTTCTTTCTAGAATAACATAACTACTTTACCCTCAATTACTTTTTGATCTTTCATTGATTTGTTTCTTTTGTGATCGTTTATTTGCTTCGTTGGTATGTACCGTTATCATTTTTCAGCTTCTTATCTAGTTTGCGAGCCCGCAGGAGAAAAATCAAAGTACCTATACTCAAATTGCAATTATTTTGCGTCATGGTTGTTCAGTATCGAATATACATGTAGCTTTGATACTAGTTTAGATACTCTACGGATATCATGTCCAATTGAATGCCCGATCCTCAAAGCAGAAGTAGACTCTGTTGCAATGCAGAAAACAAGCAATAGCGTCCTGATGTCTGCGGGCGCACGCCGCAGCTTAGCACATCGGCTGAGCGTGGGAAAGCGTTTACCACTCTCTCGCACACAATGGAGTGCATGAGAGAAAGAATGAGTGCATGCGTCGAGAGAATGCAGTGCAAAAGAGAATGCAGTGCATGCGTCGAGCAAACCTTCGTAGATAGCTCATCTTTGGGGTTTGCGTTATCTACATGCTATACCTAGATCGAAGACTTTATTGCCTACAGCCTTGTTCTAAGAGGCATGGTGCCATAAAAGATTGTGCAGGGCCCTGCATTCTAAGGGGCACCACCTCAGCCCAGTGAGTAAGGAAGCTTCGGAGCATGGGGTTATTGGTTGGAAAGAATCTAACGCCAACGTCTTTCTTTCAAGTTTATCGTGGCTTTATTGTAATAATTTTGGTTATGTGATTACCCAGGTGATTTAACCCGGCGAAAGATAGTGCGGATGATGAACCAAGGCTGCAGAGGGTGACAGAGAAAGTGACGTGGCTTAGAGGTGGTGCCCTCTGCCTCTATGCGATACCTGTGGCACAATAATGTGTTTCCTTCTCCCCGCTGAGCGTCGTGGATGCGCGCGCGTGACGTGGTGCTTTAGTCAATGCCAGTTGGGGCGCTTGGTGCCGAAGCTGGCTTTGTCGTTCAATAAACCATCATAACCATTCACTTCAACGTAATAGAAGCATGCATGCTGAACGAGTTACAGAATGAGGAACTGCGTTATCCTGTGCGGTAGAAGTAGGTTCATGAGGCCACACCATTTTTGGTGCTGAAAATGTCTAATGCCCACAACAGTTTGAACGGCGAACGCTGTACGGTTCTCATTTGACGAGTAGAGGATATGACCTGATTTCTTCGCTGTGGGAGGGCGGCCTCAATATTTTCATTCTGCATTGCATCATCTCCTTTCCTGGTGGCTACACCTGTTTTTGTCCTGGTGACCCTCCGCGTATTTGCTTCCGGCGGCGTTGGTAAAGCTTTCACCTTTGAGAGGACAAAGCACGCCTTCGGCTACGAAAATGCTCGCGCAAGGTAAAATCGTTACAGCCGCTGGGCCGCCTTTATCATTAACCCTGCGCCGTTAAAAAAAAAAAAAAAGAAAGACGCACAGCACTCAGCACTACACTTGCGCTGCACGCATGGGTAGCTTGTGGTGATCTGAGCCGTCGTGAGCAGTCTCAGTATGAGAGAAAATCGACTATAAAATGCCATTTCTTTGAAGCAATAAATTGTGACTTTTTCTAGGTTTGCATCGACTACAAACTAACACTGCAGTAGTAAAGAAAACTGATACATTGAGAACGACATGGACATTACAATGGTAACAGTTTCCCCTTGCAATACCACCCGGCATTCTAAAATCAACAATATTCAATATGCCTACAGAAACGTGGTTTGTCAGAATTTCGAGAAGCTCGGGTCTGTATCTTCTCGATCAGCTTATTGAAATGAACATTCATTCAAATTTTGATAGCAATGTCAGAGCACTTATTCACTATGATGATGATGATGATGTCTGTGGTCTTTCCCTTTATATCGGAGGGGGGCACCTTTTAGTGTCCTGACCGGAAGGAAAAAAAATCGAGAAAAAAGAAAATTCACAACAGGTCCACGAACATTACAATTGTTCACTGTCTCCCTGACCACCACTTCAGAGGCCTTGTTTTTGTTATTGCTGTCACTGCCAGGGGGTGCATATTGGCATCGCGGCTGCCGCCTCCACAAGCTTCGCCGCAGTCGTCCACGAAGCCGAGTGCCTCTGGTAGTGTGGCGCCATCTGTCTGACGAGAACGCAGACTCTAGTCGCGGAGGTAAACACGGATTGGTTCGGCTCGGCTCGACTTTCACCAAACCATAGTGTGTGTGCAGTGAGTGACAATCGTCAGTGCGCGAACAAAAGAGGAACGGAAAAAAAAACACTAAATATGCATATATAGTTTTTTCCTGTGGCGCTAAAAACGCCTGCCCTGTGTTAAAAGGGATTAGGACTACTTACTTACTTACTTAGGCCCTCGTAGCGAAGCACAATGTGTTCATTCTTCTCCTCGTCTTTCCCACATATCCGGCACTGCACAGTACCGTCCGCCAACGACGGGTCGAAGTGACCCCGGTACACCTGAGTGCGGAGCGCTCCAGCACGGGCTGCAAACAGAAGGGCACTGCCGACACTACTGTCGTATAATCGTTCTGCGGAGATGGTGGTCTTACGAGCGCTGTATACGTCTAGGCTAGGTTTTCTTCTTAATAGCCGCCTGCCACATCGACGTCTCAGCTTCCTGCACTCTGTCTCGTACTGCTACTGCCCATTTTCTCTCACTGTCCTCTTGGACGGTGTCAGTAAAAAAGAGAGAACTTGCAGCACAGATTATGAAGACGCCTGCGCCATGGTGTGCTCATGCCCTTGATACCTGTATATCTAAATACACGACGGGCCCACCGCTGGTCGTTCATGGGGCGAAGACAGCCTTCGTAGGCCGCCTTGCTCCGTGCCTAGCGTGCCTCGTAACTCGACCATCCGAGGTCACCTTGAATAGCCTCCATGACACGTCCATGACACGCCAGCGCCAGTCGCCCGACCTTACGCTGACCTCTTTCCAACCACTGGTGTGTTGCTGCAAGCAGATGATGGCTTTGGCGAATGTCAGCACTGACACGTGCACTGCCTTCTACAGTTCGCGCACCAGCACAAACTCCGCCGTCGCAACACGTTGGCGGCCCTCACCGAAGCCTGTCGAACATGCTCCTCTTGCTTGTCAAAGAGATCTGCGGAGGTGCAAAGGTTTACGCCAAGATAACGGTATTTATCCGATACCGGAATGCTTCCTCCATCGGCAAGCTGCACGTCAATAACCTCCAGGCCTGAAAACTGCAGTATGGCCAATTTTTTGGCATTGAAGTGGATGCCCAGACTCTCCAGGTGGTCGGCCGCCAATGTTACCAAACTTTGAAGGTCACTGCTGCGCTCCGCCAGTAATACCAGATCATCAGCGAAGACCAAGCCGGGCAGCGTCCATGTCCCCGCCACTCCACCAATCATGGGTCGGAACGCGAAGCCAACTCCCGATTCCACGAGTGGCTGCTCGAGTCCCGCCACATGGAGCATGTATAGCAGCGGAGACAAAAGGCAGCCCTGCCTGAGTCCTCTTGCCACCCTCACAGGCTGTGTTCTCGTGCCTCTGAAGAATGCCACCACCGAGCTATCTGCATAGAGCCGCCGGAGAAAGTCTGTCCACACGCTCGGCATTTGTCGTTGGTCTAACTGGCGGAAAAACTCTTCGTGTGGCACACTATCATAAGCCTTGGCGACATTCAGAAAGCATCCAAGCAGAGATCTTGTTTCTCTCCGTGCCACCTCAATGGTCTGGGTGAGCACGAAAAGATTGTCTTCCAGGCGTCGGTTTCGTCGGAAGCCAATCTGGAGTTCATACAGTATACCCTCCTTCTCCGCCCAGCCGCTCATCCGGACCTTCAATATTTTAGCGAAGAGCCTCTATAGGACGCTTGTCACCGCGATTGGTCTATAGTCGGCCAGCAGTCCAGCGTCGTCTCCTCTCTTGCACACGAGGCTTAATCTGCCACATTGCCAGTCGGATGGGATTGGGCCGCCCTGCAGGATGGTATTGAAGATTTACGCGAGGTGTTCACGAGCTGACTTCCCCAAGCATTTCACAAGGCCCGCCGGTATGCCGTCCAGTCCGGTAGCAGTGCTTGCACTGATACGCGGGAGTGCACGCTCAAGAGCGATCCTCGTTATCTGCCTATCGTTCTCTTCACTTGGATGGTCAGGCTTGTCAGGGTCACCGTTTACTGCTGCGGTCGGTTCGCCATGTGTGGGATTGAAGAGCTCTTGCATGTGGTTCGTGAGGTGCGCTGCGAGATCGGTGACCGGTTGGTTGCTGGAGTGATGCCGAATTTGAGGTGCCGGAGTTTCGCGATCCAACGAAGACACATATTTCTAAAATTTGTTTGCACCGCTACGCCCCTGCCTCTGTGATAGCTCGCAATTGTTTGTTGTTGTGCTGAGCTATTTTGCTTTGTACGAGGACCCGCATCTCTCTTTTGAGGCGGAGGTATTCCTCCCAGGTACTCATGCACTCCTTCCCGGAGGATGCTCTAATAGCCGCTCTGTGTAGACGATTCGCCGTTCGTCTGGAAACAAGGGCCATCTGTACCTCTTCGTCCCACCAGTCTTTGCGCTGTACGCCACCACGGGAATTCACGCGAATTTCGTGCTTCTCCATGATGCGTCTCAATTCGAGCACAAAGTGATCATAGGTCGGTGGTTCCGTCGGTCGCAAGTGCTGCTCGAATGCTTCCGCGACTGCCGCATACGCCGACTGCGGGAGGTGCCTCTCAGCAGGGTTGCGACGTTCCTTCGCAATGTCTCGCCTGAGGATCGAGAAAAGGTGAACCTGATTCGGTTGTGGTCACTTTCTAGGCTGAATTCACCACTTTCAGCTATGCTCATGTGGGTGAGACGTCGTGCTAAGGCAGGTGTCGCAAGGGAGTAATCAATACGGCTGCGACTGTTCCTAGCGCTCCAGATGTACTGACCTTCGCATTCTGGACGAAGATTCAGTACGTCCAAGGCAAGCGTACGTCCCAGTGTCAGTAGT
Source organism: Rhipicephalus appendiculatus (assembly GCA_030522465.1). Taxonomy (NCBI): domain Eukaryota; kingdom Metazoa; phylum Arthropoda; class Arachnida; order Ixodida; family Ixodidae; genus Rhipicephalus; species Rhipicephalus appendiculatus. Next base: position 20,990 of record JALIZH010014812.1, on the reverse strand, counting down.
AGTTCCCCATTGGTATTTTGGAACCAATCTAGAGCTTGGAGGTGTCCATTGAAATCGCCCACAATGAGAACCTTTCACTGGCTTGCCCATCTTGCCACGTCTTCTCCGATGCACTGCGCCATACTCGAGTTCCCAGCATCGGCTCCAGCAGATACGCCAAAGTAGGCCACCCTTACCAGGACTGGCAGCCCCTGCAGGTAGCCCTCGACCCACATGTGCTTAGCACACGAGCTGTTCAGCTTCTTCCATGCCGATCTAGTTTTCCACAGGAAACCAAATCCTCCCCCCCTTCCTCGATTCTCCTGAACGGTTCAAGCCAGCCCACTGCCAACTTTTATGTACCGGTGGATCTTCCATTACTCGAAGGTGTGTTTCGGCCACGGCATATATATCTATGTCTTCGTCACCCATCATCTGATACAGTTCTTCCCATTTGCTCGCAGTTCGAGCACCATGTAGGTTTAGGAAGCCTACTTGTATGTCTTTGTTCTTTGTGCGGATGCGGCGACGGCGGGCAGACTTTTTCTTTAGGTCCTGTGCCAGAGGCGCTTCTGCCGCCTCTGTGGATTGGCCATTTGTAGGATTGCCTGTCCCAGGGCCGTCATCATGGAAGTTGTTGGTTTCACACTCCATGTCCTGTGTTTGTTGTTGCCTGACGGGCGAAGCCCTAAAAATGTTGCAGTGGCTTAGCTCGGCTATGCCAGGATATACGTAGCGTTAGCAAAGGTTCAGCTGATTATTCTTAGCTTTCCTGATTGTCTAGGATTAGCTTGATTATCGTGCTTACTGCTGCTCCAATGACACACACACACGGTATACGTATTATGTGGCACATGTATATTTTTGCTCAACGTCAGGTTGCTTCTCTATTGCCACAAAGATGGTTTGGTGATCAGTGAAGTAACACGCTGCCGTCTCCATGGCCCCAACACAGTATTCTGTTCATTCTTCCTACCCTCAACCGCTAATTGCCAGGCAACTACTTCGGGATCCGATGAGTCACGCTTCTCCGCTCTTCTGCGCCGTTGAGGCAGCATTTGCGCTCTCCTTCTCCATGGCTATACCACACTGGCAAACGCCAGTCAGAAGCGCAGCGGCTCCAGCGCAGTGTCAGACGGCGACTGCACAGCGAAGGCGAATAGCTGCGCGCGCCGGCGACAGTGCGTCTACCACGGCTACGACGTCACTCCTCTGGAATGCGCAGGCCGGCGGCGGTGAGTTGCTCGCGGCGGCGGCGGAGTGCGCGGGAGATGCCGGCTCCCGTGCGCCTCCCGCGTGCCAGCTGTGTGACATCACTGATGCTCGCGCATGCGCAGCACGGCTCTTGATGTGCCGCGCGAAACGCGTTTGGCTAGGCCAGTGTAGCTAACGCTACAAAAAAGCACAGTCTGCGTCCCAAACGTCGCCCTATTTGCTCGGCGACGTACTCACTGTAGGAAGTTCCATCCATCTTATCCTGGAGGGCCTTTGTGACACTGACGAATTCCACGCGTGTTCCAATGTCTGAGCAAACTTGACGTAGGTCTTGGTTTCACAGCTCGCACTTGTTCCGCATGGCATCGTCTTTGGGTCCTACTTCTGGGACGCCGTGCACCACAAAGAAGTGGCCTTGGGCTCTTGCCCTCCAAGAAGTTATTTGGAACTTGAACCCCTAATCTGAATCATAGGGAAATGTGTCGTTGTCTTGGATGTCGCTGAGACCGGCGTGTAGTACCACGATGGCCTCTGTTGATTCCCAGACGTCCGTCGCAGTTTTGATGGCATCCATTGTTTGCACGAGCATAGCATGTTTTTTCGTACGGCAGTGTACACTTCTATGCCATGCACTGGCTTGGAGGACTGCATGTTTGATTCTACGTGCATTGCCATCCCCGTAAACGAAGGCCCCTGGAGATCCCGTTGGCAGATGTGGAGGGGCTGCTTTCTTGTGCGACGATGGCCCGGAGGCCTGGCTATCGTCTCCTTCTTGCGCAGACGCTTCTGAGCCCGCTTGCTGTGTTTGACCCGCCCGTCGACGTCCTCTGCGGGAGAGTCACCCACTATCTCCTGGTCGCGGTTGGACTTGTTCTAGGATTGGTCTATCACTCTGCCGGCATTGACGGCTGCGGCTTTGACCGCATTCCTGTCATCGCTTACGTCCTCTACAGACTTGGTCAATTCTACCCTTTTCGTCGCACCGGTGTTCTCGTGGCTGCTGGCCCTGCCTGCGTCTATTGAGTCCAAAGCTCTCTGCAGTACTCCAACTTGTTCTAGGAATGCTCCTCTCAGGCTTCTCTCCTCTGCAAGTTTGTCCAGCAGCGCCTCTCGCTCGTTTTTGCTGTTCACGACATGTGCCTCCAACCGCGCTGTCAGGGTATCCAAGGCAAGCTTCCACCTCTCCGACTCCTGTTTGGCTTGTAGCTGAAACTCTGCTGTCATGACCCTCATTCTCTCACATATGCGAGAAAGGCAGGACGAGTCAGCTTCCGCATCTTGCGTTGTCTCAAATGACGTGTCGGATCGCTCGATCCACCGCTCGCAGCTCGGGCACTGCACCCAGTCGACGAGCTCTTCTCCACCTGACGCCTTCCGTTTGACGCCTTCGCTCTCTTGGTGTGCTTCATTTCAGCCAACTCCGCACACCTCCGCACTATGGTCAAACTGGCGCCACCTCTCGTCCGCAGTCGGTAGCACTACTTGTCGGCGCTGGTGGTGTCCCGGTGGCCACTGAGACGAGACCGGCCTGTTAGGCCTCGTCCCCACATAGGCTTGTGCAGCGTTACGCTGTCACAAGCCTATTTGGGGACGCGGGGAGCTTCAGCGAAACAGCGCCACCTACACAAGCCTTTTTACACAATTTGGCCGCGCTACAACCACAAATCGCTTTTGTGGACTTGTTGCAAACATCCCCTTCTTAGTGATTAACGCATCTGCCCATTTTAAAGGATTCAGTTTGTAGTTGTGTCCGTGAATGCGAGTACCGCGAGTCACGTTCCACCTAATTTAGCGAGACATGTTTGTGTAAACCCTTTTTGTGTGCCTCGTCTCGTTTTTGCTATGTTTATTTGGATGTGCAATTTTAGTTGTATTACATGAGATGACGCTGAATAATTAGAATGATCACTTGAATTTGATTCTGTGGCGACTGCTAATGAATGAAACCATGTTTATTTCACTTTCTAATGCGCCGAAGGCGCTGCGATGGAAAGATTGCTAATCAAAACAGTTGCAGCGTATGAAAGGGTGGGAGCAGAGCCGATCACTAGCGTTGAATGTTTGTGGCGTGCGAAAAAAGCATTTTACTATGAACATCTCCTCAACCATGAAACGGTGTATTCAAGCTTTTCTTTCCGTTTCTTTTTTACAAATGAATGTATACAAGCATCTGTATTTACATACTGCATTCTCTTCGAAACGGGGACGACTTATGACTGCATATAACATCCAAATACAGTGTAACATTGTTATAACGAAGTAGCATGGGACGATATGTTAGTTCTCTAAAGCCGGTTTAAGTTGTAACCGTAAAAACAAAAATTGGCTTTAGCAAACTGCATCCCGGAAAAATCCTATATGAAAAAACGCATTATTCTAGGTTTCAAACCTACCACAAACACACTATATACGAGTTTCCAAAGTTTCCCCGTTCTTTTAATCCATTTTAGTTGGAGCACCCAGTCAAATGGACCTTTTCTTGCGTTAATAAGTGAAATTTAACACGCTAACCACATTATTAACCAGATTTTTACTGTCAAAACCACGTTAAAAACACGCGAATATAAATTCTCTTTGAATATTGATTTTGCTTTATATGTTACTTTTAGTGTTTTGAACTTCCCGCGATTTTCTTTTTTTTGTTACAGCCGATATTACGGCTGCTCTCCCACTTTCGGTTTTGATACAAAAGTATAAATACTACTGAAATGAAGGTTGGCACACCAAATTTGCTGTTTATTTCGCTATAAACGATATTCGATATATCAGCTTTTTTTTTTTACTGAGGTTCAATGGCATTGATAAAATAACTTTTCCATGAAGTGTGAGACTACTTGGTCAGCGGAAAATAAGAAATTACGGGGAACCTGCAGAGTAGTCCGTACCATCCGACAACCTTTAGTGCGTTATTTCATTACTCTCTCGGTAATATGAAAGCTTGGCCTGATCGTGCAAAGTCTCTCGTGTATAAGAAATATATAAATGTATGAAAACGATGTGCAGATTTTTTGGCCTATCTCATTTCGAAAACTAGAAAGGTTACCCTTATGTGAATGAAAAAGTCTAGCAAATAGCCAGTGAGCGCAATTTCATCACCATTAAGAGAGAGGATAACCCTGCAATACAACAACATGCAGTATAAAGCGAGTTTGTGTAATTTCTCCACTACTGTTGGCGGTATTTTTGGTCCAAGAGACCAGCGGCCTTATCTGCCCCTCTCGCTCGGTCGCGCTGGCTCGTGGAGTCGGAGTCAGGGGAGTCGGGCGGTGCTACCACGCAAAGCGCCTATGCAAAGGGCTAATTCTGTAAAAGAATGAAGTATAGTGCTGCTACGCTGTAATAGACAAACAATAACAGCTCTTTGATTCGAACGTACTGTTTCATCAGAACTTCGAGGCGTAGGAAAGCTTACATGGTGCAGTAGAGTGCTCCAAAAAACATGGTTGATCCCTCCGTTAGAGGAATCGGTATAACACGGAAGTGAAACGTGTCCTTACAGAAGTAGTTGATTGTTTTCTGTACATTGATATAAGAGAGCACAATGTCTATTGGTGTTTGACAGTTATAGCACGGTTTAACGTGGATGCATCCACGTTGGTAAATCTGTATCCCGACGACAAACGTGATTAAACAAACCCTTGTGGTCATAGATGCTTGTGGTAGCTGTACGGTGAGATCGGAATCAGAGAAAGTGCTGTGACACCCAGAAGAGCGCCACTAAGTGGACGCCGAATTTCGGCTAAGGTCGCCTACTCGCGGCATTGAACACCACTGCCCGACCAGAAGGAAACGCAATGCGCGTCGTGTCTTCCCCGTTGGCCGGCTGCAGTTTTTCGCTGGGCGAGCTTAGGAACGCGGAGTTACAGTCACGCTAAGCACTCTCGCGTCGCAGAGCTTTTTTCGATATGGATGGATGTTATGAGCGACGCCGACGCTGGGGGTAACGTTGCCATCTGGCAATGTGTTAATGCGTCGACGAAATTGCTCTTTTCCTATTCGTAACGCACTGAATGGGACGGACGCGTAGAAACGACGCTTTGAAGGAACTAATCGTGGATTGCACGGTCGTAATGCATTACTTCAATTAAGCATGAGCGCTGTGAGAGGACAGTGCATGGTAGATATAAAAGGCGCGTTTGTACTGCCTACGGAGTATATGTGACCGTGGCGCAGTGGATAGCGCGCCCCGCATCGCTTATCGCCCACCGAGAGGTCATAGGTTCGACTCCCGTTGACGGAAACTTTTTTTTCTGTGTTCTGATCATGTGTATTTTTTTCGACGTCATTTCCGTGACGGAAATACGTCACTAAAATCTTGGTGGACCCCGGCATAAAACACTTTCGTGTTAAAAAAAAGCATGTTCTTTATGTCCTCCAGTCCCCCACACAACCCGGGGCGCAGGTTAGAGAGGAGGATGGCCATTGACACCGTGTGTACAGCAGCGCTGGCCAAAAGCTGTGTTGCCTAGTTAATTGCGTTATGAAACTATAAATGCTCTATCGAAAATTTCTCAAGGCATCTAATAAGCCTTTAAGAAAAGAATTACTTTATTGAAGCAAATGTTTCGTTTGAAATATTCAGCTTTTGGTTTACATTGAGCTACGAATGCCTTGTTATTATTATCATTTTTAATATTTGAATTTTTACCAACTATTTTACCACCTCATTCCCAGTCCTTGTGTATCTATTGAAGCTGGCTTTTTGCTAATATATCGATAAACATTGTAACAGCAACCATGTCCCCATACCTCAGCTGCGAAGTACGGCAACTGAGATGTCAATGTTATCTGAATACATTTCACGAAGTGCGTGAATGTCCTTCGTTTTCTGAGAACCGATAGGAAGAGCTTTCATAGCACATGGGACAGAACATGAAATTTTCCTGGTTACCCGAACAGCTCATGATGATGCATTGAAAAAAATCCCTCGTCCATATTTCGCTGCTGCTATCGCAATGCGTGTACATTCCACCTCTCTCTATGTTGTAATGCGGCCACCTGCGTAGTAAACGCTTCAACATATTCGCGGAATGGCACGGCGAACTCCATACGGGGAGCTGTGCCGCGTGTTCGCAGCTGCGGTCTGCAACTTGCCCATGGCCTCATCATTCATTTTGTCCTTCATTTTATAGCAGGATGTGGGCCATGCAATAATGCAGTTGGCGTGGAGATGGAGCTATCCGGTCACCTGCGCGCAAGTATGATATGCAGTCTTTATTTTGTATTGTCTTTTATATATATTGTACATCCTGTGCGTCCTTTCACTCATGCAACTCTCCCCCGTCGCCACATGTGGCACCGAAGGAAGAAACAACTATTAGTGGCGTGCAATTCTGAGTGCCCTTATTTTCCTCATTCTCTTAAAATTGTGCGTTTCACCTTGATGTAGCATTTGGAGAAGACAGCAAGTCTTGGTATTTCTGGCAGGAATACGCTACCTGCTGATGGAGAAACTGAACCACTTGTCTCTTCTCGCTGCTTAACACAAATATTCTTCATATTTATTCGGCAAGAGTAAAGTGAGTACCTACGTTATTTTCTCGTTACATTCGTGGGATTTTAGCGCCAGCCGGAGAGGTTGAACTTACCGTGTAGACTGATTGGCATAGAACGTCACACATTTCTTAATAGAACAAGTAAGTCTTGAAGAATAAGTGAATGGCATAGAGTCAAATATATTTCAGGAGGCTCACACCTGTCATGAAAATGATTCTGTTTATTTCTTCGTATAGCTCTTCAATCATCTTTTTTTTTTCCTTTGGGTGTGTTCAGATAAGAACGTCGGTGCATGTCCACCGACCCCCTTTGATTTCGCCGAAAAAAATATATTTTGTTTTCCGAGTCCCCAGCGCCACAAAACCACCTTTGGTTTCGCGAGAAAAAATTTCAGCTTCTTTTAAAAAATTCACAAGTCTCCACTGAGCCGCCACCACCTTTTTTCGAATTTCGCGAAAATGGGATTTCGATGAGACGCTACAAAAACACTATTGTAGCTGTAGCTCCGAAAACTTTTCTCCACATACTAAGGATAGTTTGCATTGAGAAAAAATTATTATTTTGCAGTTTTCATGTTGTTTTGTTCAGAAAAAAAATCGCGAAATCGGCACAAAGCTCAATAATGCTCACATTTAAGATTTTTTCCTCCACAAGTATAAACGCCAGACTTCTCAAAGTTTTTGAAAACATTGCCATATGTTTGGTGAACAAGTGTGCTGAACGAAATACCTGAGAGTGGCTTTAAACGTTAACCAGAAATGTTCAACTAAGGACATGTCTCTCAAAATGCAATATTTTGAAGATCATTTAAAAAAAACACCATCTTCGATTTTCTTTAAACTCTCCAGAATTAAAGCCAAGCACGTGTTATAACTTAATCTGTAAAAACATGTTGCCTTATTTTTGTCAGGTCGGAACTACGAAGCACGAAAAGTGGCCATATTGACGTATAGTGAGTAACCAAAACATTGAGCGAGCATGGAGCAATAGTTACCATTATCGTTATTTTTAGGTCCTGAATGACATCTGTTGTGCTCGAGGGACAACAGCTTGACGAATACAACCATAGAGTTGCCTTAAAGAGCAAATTTGTTCATTTGCGTGCGTGCACGCGTCACAGTTTTGGTCCTGGCGTAAGGACTAACCGCAAGATTTCTAGAAATGTAGTCAAGTCGAGCTCTCGGAAGGAACTGCTTGTTTACCCCTATTGTATATACAGGGAGTCATAGTCACAAATCATAGTGAGACAAGTTAGACAGTCCCAAACGTCACTGAAGCACTTGTGCGTATCTTGCTCGTGGTGAAGCAATCTTGTGCACACAACCCATTTCGGCCTCAAGGAGGAGAACTTCGTGAGCTCGATCCCTGTGTCAGGGTGAGCCGCTGTAGACGAAATGTTTCCCGAATGGACCTGGTCATCAGCCGTTTTGAAACGTACTCTTTTTGCCTTTAAAACTAATTGCAATGAAATCTTTCTTGTTTGGGCTTTGTTGGGTGGAGTTGAGCTCATCGTCAGTATAGTATTTCATTGCTGCCTGTATGTTTTCTGGCTTCATCTTCGATCTGGTGTATAGGTCCGGATTTGACCACATCCCACGGGTGTCTCTGTATTTTCTGGATTTCCGAATGAGGTGCCGAGTTGCGGATGGAATCATTTCTTGAATCTCTTGATGTTCACAGGAAGCAATGTCAGGAGGCGGCAGCGTTCATAGTATGATTCGCAGCTATCGAATGTGTGCTTTAGGCTGCGCAGCCACTCGCGACACGTGTTGCAGGTTTCCGCTGAAGGACCAGGTTCCTCTGTAGTGCCGTACGCTATGTAAGGACAGCAGAAATTGTCCTGGAGATAGCGCCCTCGATCTCCGCTTTCTTACGCTTGGAGTAAGACACTCGGCATTGTGCTTTCACTTTCGCCGGAATTTTCAGGGTTGTCACGTCGGTTGTCTTAACAAGTACGTTTAGCTCTTCGACAGCAAGTTGTTCGGGAACAAAATTTACGTCAGACTGAGATGCATCTGAAGACCCTACGGCGATCCGTTTCAAGCGGTTGAAACAGCTCTGGCACAAAATGTCGGTTTGTCTGATGGATGAGGCTTTTTCTGGCATGCGCTTACTTAGTAAGGCAACATTCAAATATTTCACACATCGAAAGTTCCGCTTGTAGGCAATCTTCTTCGTATGCTTCTTTGTGTAGTCAGCGCAAAACGCTCGCTCTGAGCTCCACAACGTGGCCATCAATATCAGGGGGAGTGCAATACGCGCACGCGTACTCACGTTCGTTGACCAGCAGAGGACTGCCGGGTTGTCGACGACGAACGGAAGTGAAAGCCGACGTTCTCTTATTACTTCGACCTTTCTTAAGCGAGTTGAGCTGTTTCTTGTTTATGTTCTTTCTTTCTTTCTTTTTTTTTTTTTAGGGAGCGGGTGAGCGCAGTCGTGCTGCAGAAGCGCCGCTTGTGCCGACACGCACCGTCTGCGTTATCACATTACCGACGTGCCATGGGAAGCGATAAATACCCAGCGGTGTATCCTCTCCAGCCACCTCCTTTATGAGGCGTACGCAGGCTCACGGGCACGAAAAATTTTGAAAGCGATTCCTGCGAAGAGTGCGACTCATTATCGCGGCATGCTCAGTGGCTGCGACCCGTGTAGAAGTTTTGGGGACTTGCGTAAAAAAATGTAGTTATAATTTCCTCTTCAAAACCAACTGCTCCTGTTTTATTCCTGACAATCCGTCAATCCACAGAAGACATTCGCGATCTAAAAATAACGATAATGGTAACTATTGCTCCATGCTCGCTCAATGTTGTGGTTACTCACTATACGTCAATTTGGCCACTTTTCGTGCTTCGTAGTTCCGACCTGACAAAAATAAGGCAACATGTTTTTACAGATTAAGTTATAACACGTGCTTGGCTTTAATTCTGGAGAGTTTAAAGAAAATCGAAGATGGTGTTTTTTTTAAATGATCTTCAAAATATTGCATTTTGAGAGACATGTCCTTAGTTGAACATTTCTGGTTAACGTTTAAAGCCACTCTCAGGTATTTCGTTCAGCACACTTGTTCACCAAACATATGGCAATGTTTTCAAAAACTTTGAGAAGTCTGGCGTTTATACTTGTGGAGGAAAAAAATCTTAAATGTGAGCATTATTGAGCTTTGTGCCGATTTCGCGATTTTTTTTCTGAACAAAACAACATGAAAACTGCAAAATAATAATTTTTTTCTCAATGCAAACTATCCTTAGTATGTGGAGAAAAGTTTTCGGAGCTACAGCTACAATAGTGTTTTTGTAGCGTCCCATCGAAATCCTATTTTCGCGAAATTCGAAAAAGGTGGTGGCGGCTCAGTGGAGACTTGTGAATTTTTTAAAAGAAGCTGAAATTTTTTCTCGCGAAACCAAAGGTGGTTTTGTGGCGCTGGGGACTCGGAAAACAAAATATATTTTTTTCGGCGAAATCAAAGGGGTCGGTGGACATGCACCGACGTTCTTATCTGAACACACCCCTTTGCATGTTGAGCATGCAATTATGTATTAGTGACACTCAATTTCGCTGACAAGCATAACTGAAGCAATTTAGACCTGAAACTGCATGATTATAGGTTGTGTGAGGGTGTCGTTTGAAGAGAGCAGTTGCGCTAATATTCGAGCACTGCTTTTTTGTTTGTGGTATTTTTACATGCATAAATCTGTGTTCTTCAACACAGTTAAATCCCTGGTTTGATCGAAGTCCTCTTCGCATATGTAATGAATAGCTAATATTTGCATGACGTTAAAACACAAAATAAGCATATGCGTACACTGCGATGGATGCCGAATATCTGAAAACTAATTCACAAAGCGCGAGTAACGTCTTTTTTTTATTAGCCTTTGCATTTGGATGTGGTCTTTGCCATTGGCTGGCCGCCTTTGCTACTGATGTCTCCAGTGCAGGGTTCTGCTGTACTTTTCCCAGTCCACCAGTTTCAGTGAATGAATTGGTTTAAGCATACGGGACGTGTCTGCTTAGCTTATAAGCAAGATGTTTCAGCACCGGATGCAAAAATGAGCATTTAACAGTATACTGGTAAATATCTGCAGTACGCTGGTACATCGCAAAACTTCGTGTTGTAGTTAGTTCCATATAATCGCTCTAGCTTGTCTTTTATCGTGAGTCGCTCGTATTAAGATTTTATACCTCGAACATTTCAGGATATCATAATGATGCCCTTACAATAACAATACGAGACGACGCCATTGCGATCACGTTGCTCCTGTGGCTATCATGTAAGGAAGGAATCCTTTCTCTATTTGCGGTATATCTTAAGGAGTGTCTGTTAAGTTTGGGTAGGGAGGCAAAATTATAAATTTCTCACTGAAAGTGGACAGTAATTTGATAAAACTCTTTTGTGAGGCGCCATTCTTTGCTGGGCTATCTGTATTTATGTTCTTCAATCAACGTTGTTCGGTTCAGCAAAGTGCAAACATACATGCATTGTCGACCTCAGTGAGTGCTAAGTGTGTGGACTACTGACACCGTAGCTGTCCATGACGCAGTGAGTTTTGCAAGAGACTAAGAGCAGAATATGATAAAAGGGCTAGGCTAAAGTTCGCGAACAGTGAATTTCTCTCTTCGCAGATATTTGTAGCCCATTCACAAAAAACTGTTAAACGAGAATTAATCATAAGAACAACGGTCAACCTGTAAACATGTCGTTAGCGAAAACCTCCAGCCAACGGCAATTTCTATTTTCATGTTCGTGGCTGTGAACTTTAGAATAGAAAGCTGAATGCAGGTGGCGAGAAAAGACAAAGTTCGGCTCACCCATGTTCCTATACACCCGCGAAGGGCAGTTTCATGCTACAAAAATCTCTTCTGATTCCTTGTGCCAGCTTCAAATGATGGTGCGTTAGTGTGCGTGACATACGTGTCATGTTTTAATATGGGTTGTTTCATGGTGAGCTGTCTTACTCGCTACCGCTTGAAACACTGCACAAACTTGGGAATGGAGATACCTAAGGCTATTTGGGGCTGGTTTGAAAGGACAAAAAAATCGAATAACATCTGGATTATTTGAATTTACTTCGTGTACACGCATCCCAGCACACTGTATTTCACGTTTCTGAAATGTTATCACAAGATATGCCCTCAACTGCAGGGCACTGTACCTGAAAACATTTTGGTAGCTTTGAGGGGTAAAAAATTGCGTGTGGTTTTCACCTAATAATAAATAAATCTCGCTACAAACAACGCATTTAAAGAGTGCAGGTTTCAGAGCACACTTCACGAGAACACTTTTATTGGATAAGCAATAGGAGCTTCATGGCAATGGGGGACACAGCCTCTTTTAACAGCAAAGCTGTTTAGCAAATATTTCTTCCTTCGCCCCTTACCAAAAACAATCATGATCATAAAGGGGTATCCGCCACAAAAATTGCGTAAACACTTCCACTCACCACTGGCCCACTAAAAATGAACACATCTACAGTTAGCCAAACCACGAAGCGACAGCCGCGAGCCGAAGAAACGGAGTATATACAACGAGAAAACGCTAGGGAACTGGAAAGGCAACGGCGGCTGCGAGAATATGCTATGGAAGGCCTACGCCAACGAAGACGCGCTGAGAATCAGCGTAGAAGCAACCTAACATCACCTAGCTAAAGCCTAGCAACTACCTAGAAACAGCGTAGAACCTGCATCGCCTAGCTAAGGCCCAGAAACAACCTGCAAGCAAACAGATCAGTCTCCAGAAACGTCCAGTTCCGCTGTTTCAAGGCTTGCGTGGCTTAGAGCAAGCTTCGTCAATTATTTTTTGTTTTATATATTTCTTGTAAATCATTTATGCAGACAATTCGGGGAGTTCAGGTCGACAAAACATTCGTGAATTAAGAACATTCGTGATGGCAAATAAAAAACAATTATTTCTTTGCAATTTGAGGATTGCATCCCTGCGTGAATATTTGCCATATTCGTGCTTTCCATAGAAATTTTTTTTCTGATCGAAAAGTAGTTTTTCCTAAAGGAAGTTGTGAGCGAACACGTATCCCAGGACAAGCCTCTCGTATGCGCTTAATCCGGTGGTGGCGGTGGTGGTGGTGGTGTTGTGCCGGCGTGACCACCCTTACTGCGCAAGCGCAAACCCTTCAAAAAAAATAAAAATAAAAAACCTCTTCTCCCCCTCTCTTTCCTCTAGGCATCCCTCCCCGCGGCAACCACACCCTCACTGCGCATGCGCGTCCCCCCTCTCTCTCCTCTCCTGCGATCCCCTCTCTCCTATAGGCGTACCTGCCCGCGGCGTCCACCACTCCCACTGCGCATGCGCGTCCCCTCTCTCCCTCTCCTACGCACCCCCCTCTTTCGCCTCGCGACGCCGACGCCGGCAGCGTCTGCTAGCGAGTTTCTTGGTTGAAAAAACTGACTGCTCGCGCTGCACAACCGTTCACTGGCCACCCCGTATATATGGCAATGGATCTTGACCTCCAAAGGTGGTGCCGGTGGGAGATTTCTCCTGTGCGCTGTTGAACAATAAAAATTCGCAGCGTGTGCGTTAACTAAAGGCGGAGTGCGGGTCTCTGTGTCCAGTCGGAGTATTCTGTCTCTCATTGCCCATTAGCACAGGCGATTGCCATGTTCCAGTAGGAAACACCGCTCCATCACTGCCTGCTTTGCGCCTCCCCAGTTTTTCTCTCCTGCGCAACGCCGCGATGAGCGCCAGCGTCAACGCCGCCGCCAGTGTAAGCGTTAGCGCCTGCTGCTTTCACATCTACACATGGTTCCCTTTAGCGGGAGATGGTGTAATTTTTTTCGAAAATTACGCCATCTCCCGCTAAAGAACCGTGTGTAGATAAATTACACCATCTCCCGCTAAAGGGAACCATGTGTAGATGTGAAGCAGCAGGCGCTAACGCTTACACTGGCGGCGTTACCGCTGGCGCTCATCGCAGCGTTGCGCAGGAGAGAAAAACTGGGAGGCGCAAAGCACGCAGTGATGGGAGTGGTGTTTCCCTACTGGAACATGCCAATCGCTGCTAATGGGCGATGAGAGACAGAAGACTCCGACTGGACACAGAGACCCGCAGTCCGCTTTTAGTTAACGCGCACGCTGCGAATTTATATTGTTCAACAACGCACAGAAGAAATATCCCACCGGCACCACATTGCAGGTCAAGATCCGTGCCATATGCGGAATTGTGGTAGACAGTTGTGCAGCGCGAGCAGTCGGTTTTTTCAACACAGGAACTCGCTGACGCTGCCTGCGTCGGTGTCGCGATGCGAGAGGAGGAGCGTAGGAGAGGATAGAGGGGGACGCGCATGCGCAGTAAGTGTGGACACCGCGCGAAGCAGGTATGCCTATGGGAGAGGAGCGTAGGAGAGGGAGAGAGGGGGGGACGCGCATGCTCAGTGGGAGTGTGGACGCCGCGGGCAGAGATGCCTAGAGGGAGAGAGGGGGAGCGCAAGAGGGGAGAGAGGAGGGGAGGCGCATGCGCAGTGAGGGGGGGGTGGTTGCCGCGGGGAGGGATGCCTAGAGGAGAGAGAGGGGGAGAGGAGGTTTTTTATTTTTATTTTTTTGTAATGGTTTGCGCATGCGCAGTAAGGGTGGTCACGCCGGCACACCACCACCACCACCGGATTAAGCTTCGCCATAAGATGCTTCACATCTAAAAGCTTGTTGTACGAAAGCAAGTATGTTTGTCTGGAGTCAGCTGTATATAACAAATTGTCTGGTAGCTTCTAAGGCATTAAGCCGAAGACATGGTGCGCCTTTTTTCTTCGCATTTTTTTTCTTTAGAGCGCATCTGTTCAGACGCTTTTTTAGCTCGTAGCTTCACTACGCCTTGTACTTGCCGTGCGTGTCGATAAATTGAGAAGCTGAGGGTAAAGGATGTCTTCAGCAAGCGTACACTTCATGGAATCAAATGCAGTTCTCTTGTAAATACGAATAAATGCCGGCGACGTATGGAGTAGCCGAACGCTGAACCAGCAAGCTCTTAGTCGTCGAACCTTGAGCCTTTTCAGTGTTCTCTGAGGAGATTCACGCGCAGCTGAACAAGTATGCTCTAATAAACATGAACATTATTTGTGATCAAATTAGACAGAAATTCGCGTGCAAACTGCGCGGTGCAAGTGTTGAGCTAATAGGAAATGTGCCGCGGAGTCTTTTCGTATTCGTTTTTGCATGAGAGTCTTAAGGATTGCGACATTGGATGCTGTTCTTTCGTTTAATGATGGCACTTTCGCAAATGTCTAAATTCTGAAATCACTAGGATTGAAGCCTGGCCTAAATGCAGTCAGTTTGTTGAAATAAGCTGACTACCATTGACGATACATGCAGACAGAGCTGCACGACAGCTCAGAAATGAAGCAAGGCGAACAAGACGACAGGCTCAAAAGTGACAACATGACTGGCAATGAGTCAAGTATATATATACTAAATAAAACCAAGCTCGTAACTGCTAAATAAAATAGTTGAAGTGTGGGTGAAGCAAAAATATTCCCTTTATATACAGCTTTTTTCTTACTTAAAACTCGGTACTCTTACAATCATGTTTTTTTATTACTTAGGTACCAAAATTTAGTAAGTATTACAAGATAACCAGTTCATAACCATGTAAAGTAGATGCATAAGTGCATGCAACTGCTGTACTAGTAATGAAATTATGTTCGTCACAGATTTTGCGTTACAAATTTCGAAAGATGCTGATTCCCTAAATATTCAGGTGCTAGTGGTAAAAAAAATTCACCAAAATAGTGATGTTAGTCAGATTTTAATCAATCTCGTCAAGTAAAAAGAGTTTTAAATTTTGAAAAAAATTATATATTTTTATATACACAACCTATGGCAGCAGCGGGGGCAGCGAGAGCTTGTTCCTCACACGTCTGTGTTCAATTATTGCCGTTGACAACGCATCGGCTGATAATCATCGGAACATCGTCACAGGCTGTGCTACCACGCATCGCTGACTGCGCCACACGTTTCGGGAGGCAAGCCCTGACGAATCAAGAAAGCTACCACCGCAGAGCAACATCAGGGGACACCTTCTTTAAAACCTTGCTGCATTGGAGGCCTGCACTTCACTTGGCAGCAGCGGGGGCAGCGAAAGCTTGTTCCTCACACGTCTGTGTTCAATTATTGCAGGTTTGAATTCATTTTCTATATACTAAAACAACGATTAGTCTTTATGCTGCCTTTCTGCTGCCAAGGTGGTGATACATTTCTTGTGTGAAGTATTGCTGTAGTTATGAGTGAATTGACTAAGTTGCGAGAAGAAATGAGAAAGGAGATGATTGATTTCAAATCGTCAATTGAGAGAGAGCTAAGAAAGGAAATAAGGGACCTGAAAAACAGTGTGAGTTTTTTGAACGACGAAGTTGAGAAAATAAAGAAAGAGAATGCCGATCTCGTGGGGGGATAACAAGTCACTCAGAAGCACTAATGAGCAACTGAGAACCGAGTTCGTAGCTTTCAAGAAACAAATGTCTCAACAAGAGCAGATGATAAGTGCATCTGAGCAATACTCCCGCAACTCTAACCTTGAGATTAAGGGAATACCCAAACTTGCTGATGATGATCTTGGAAATACCCTTCACTGGATCGGCGGACTGCTTAATGTGTCTGTATCCAAAGATGATGTTGAAAAGTGTCACCGTGTACCAGCAAAGAAGGCCAGTACAGTACCGAACATAATAGTGCAATTCCGCAGCCGTTCAAAACGTGATTTGGTGCTTCAGAAAGCAAAGAAGACTCGTATCTCGGCACAGGACCTCGGTCACGCCTCTAACACACATGTGTTCATCAACGAACACTTATGCCCAGTCCTAAAGCAGCTTCTTGGCGCGGCAACAGCTAAAGAGAAAGCAGCGAGCTGGAAGTTCGTGTGGACGAATGATGGGCGTATTCTAGCACGGAAAGATGAAGGCTCACATGTACTGCACACTCGCGACGCAAGCGATATTGAAAAAGATTGCCTAAAACGCTATCCGGAATCACGGTGAAGCTTCTCTTTAGCCTTGGCGGTGTCACCTTGTGACGTCAATAACCTTGTAGAAAATCGGCGCAGCGATAATCTGCGCTGCCTTCATCTAAACATCATCAGCACGACACAAGGAAGACGATCCCATCTATTTTTCTAGACATGTTTTCTTTTTCTTTCGACGCAATAATGATTACGGAAACTTGGTATATTTCAGACGACGAGATTTACAAGCGGGATGGTTATAATACCTTCTTTCTTAACCGAACAATCAATAAAGGTGGTGGCCTCATGGTTCTAGTGAAAAACTGCTTAGACGCTCAAATAATACCAGAATTTTCTTATGTCACTGCTGACATTAAGTGCTTAACTTTGTCTTCACGTAGTTAGGTTTATGCTGTTATGTACAGGCCACCCGATTCATCTGTGAATACTTGTAATAGTAACCTTGAAAAATTATTAAATTATGTAAATGACAACAACCTAAAACTTATTCTTAGCGGTGACCTTAATATCAACACACTGGAGTCGTCTGCTCTGGCAATTGCGTTTGTGTCTGCGGTCGAGTCGTGTGGCTACGATATAGTAACGGAATCTCCCGCACGTATCACACCTACTTCAGAAACGTTAATCGATCTATTTATTACTAACGTGAACAAAGATAACGTAGACTCTGGAGTAATATGTTGTGACATCAGCGACCACTTTGCACTTTACTTTTTTACAAAGAGTGCAACCAAGAAACCCCAAGCATTGCCCGCTGTAACTGTTCAAAATAGCACACCCCACACTTTAACAGCATTCAGCACAAGCCTTTCCCAAACAGACTGGAGGGCGGTATACCTTTCAGAAACCGCAGATTTAGCTTATGAAACATTTATAGTTATTTTTAAAGAAGTCTATTTTAGTCACTTTAAAGAAAAAGTTGTAAAAAGAAATGCCGTAAAAGTCGCAAACCATGGATCAATCGCGAGTGTTTAAGAATAATCGAAAAGAAATCGAAGTTATTCAGAAGGTTTTTTAAAAACCAAGGATGTGTCGGACTTAAATGTATTCAAATAATACCGCAATAAAGTGAGTGCCTTCATCAGGAAAGAAAAAAAGAAATTACTTAAATCAACAATTTCATGCAGACAGCTGCAAAGGAAGTGCAGAACTGTGGAAGAAACTTAATGCTTTGCTTCATTGCTTCACAGGACACCGAACTCTCCGGGTGTTACTGAAATAAATATAGATGGTCGAGCGGTGAAAGATTTAGAACTTGCAGAAAGATTCAATCAATTTCTCATAAACGTTGTACAGCCGGCGCAAACAGCGCAGACAACTATAACTGACGCAACGACAAGACAGCTAGCCAAAGAACATCTTCCTTGAACCAACCGGAGATGAAGAAATAGTTTCAATTTTTTCCGCGCTAAAACACAGCAGCGCTCGTGACATAGATTGTATTCAGGTTTCCCCGATCAAACATGCAATCCATATCATAGCTCCCGTGCTCTCTCACATTTATAACTTGTCGCTATCAACAGGCTGTTTCCCGAAACAAGTGCAGACGTCTGTTGTCACCGTGTTGTATAAGAAAGGAGACAAAAATTACCTTACGAACTATCGGCCTATTTCTATATTACCGATATTTTCAAAGGGCTTGGACAAAATTATTTTTAAGAGACTCATGGATTTTTGTACGAAGTTTAACATGATATCACAATGCAAACATAGTTTTATGATGGGCAGGTCGACGGAGACTGCTTTACTAGCTCAGAAAGAAATAATCCTAAAATCGTTTGAGAACAAAGAACTATGCATTGGTGTATTCATAAATTTTTCTAAAGGCTTCGACCGTCTGTGTCATCATACTTTACTTGAAAAACTAGAAATGTATGGCATTCGCGGCATTCCACTTTCCCTCTTCAATTCTTACTTTAAGTACCGCTCGCAATGTGTAAAAATTAACAATTCGTTATCTTCTCTCCAGGCAATAACCACAGGGGTTCCGCAAGGTAGCATTTTAGGACCGCTGCTTTTTAACCTATACATAAATGACATCGCCAACATCAGTAATAAACCTAAATACATAATATACGCGTATGGCACTAGCCTTTTCTTTACAGGTAACGATATGAATGCCATGACCATCCTTATATATGCTACGTTAAAAAGCTTAAACTCATGGAGTGAACGAAATTCATTACTTATTAATGCAACAAAAACAGAAGCTGTACCTTTTCACTCGCGGAGACAGATTTCTTTAGACAATAGATTACGTATTGGTAGTGCGGAAATTGAAATTGTAGAAACCGCTAAAACTTTAGGAGTATTTTTAATTGCACAATGTCGTGGGATCCTCAGATTAATACTCTAATTAGCAACCTATCAAAATGTGTGGGTATACTTGCACGAATGCGTTATTTTCTTCCAGTTTCTGTTACGTTAACACTTTACAAGAGCTTGTTTTTGTCACATGTAAATTATTGTCTTTTGGTATGGGCAAGTACGACAGCAACCAACATAAGTAAAATATACAGATTACAAAAAGAAAGCGATAAGGTTTATAGCAAATGGTGACTACTATGCACACACTGAAGAACTGTTTAAGCGCTTTAATATTATCCCAATTAACAAACTATACGAGTATTCCCTAGCAATAAGATATAAACAAGCTCTTTTTCATAACAATCGTGTCTTCTTAAATATATTCGTACTGGAAACACATGCTACTCCATACCCAACTCGTCTACAGCAACAATGGAACATTCCATTCTGTAGAAGAAATTTTGGGCTACAAATGTTGCGCTTTACTGTTCCTTTGTTATTAAATAAATTACTTCAGGCAAAAGTAATCATTGAAAAATGTAGTGCACGTAACATTAGGGAAGTGCTTTCATCGTGAAAATTGCGAAAATGGTTGTTCAGGCTGTAGTTTTATTTATTTATTTATTTATTTATTTATTTATTTATTTATTTATTTACAATTTCTGTGTATATCATTGTTGTCTTATATATGGTATGTTTTGTATTCCATCATATTTTGCATTGTACTTCAGAATTTGTGCAGTAGGAAAGTGCTTACGTATATTAGTTTCTGTGCATAGCATTACTCTTCGCGCATCTTTCCACTTCTACTGCGCCAAACATTTCATGGTCTGTGTTCATTGTCTATGTTCATGGCCTATGTTCCATGGTCTATGTTCACCTACGTCCTCGTTGCTTGCCATGTATATGGAGGCTCGGGTTCTCCTGAAGTGACAAACGTCACTTTTCTCCCGAGCCTGCCCTCATCCTTGAGATGAAATGAAAATTGAATTGAATTGAATTTAATCACTGAAAAAAAATTGAAGGACACTTTGTACATTCTAAAGTGTGTTCGGCGAAAGCGTGTGGCCGTTCCACTGACTATTCCATGTCTTTTTTCTTTTACACTTTCAGTGGGGTAACACACAAAGCGAATGTGTGCCTGCTTTTTTTAATTTTTTACTGCGAGTCGCAGCGAGACGCCAGACTACTCTTCCTCCGTTCGCATGAGTTAGTATTTTCTCGCGCTTTGTACATCGTACAAACGCCATAGCGTTCCAGCGCTTAAATTAACGGGCCCTTTGTAAATTCGAAAGTTTATTCCGTGAACGCCTGTGTCCATTGAGACAGCGTCGGTCAGAATGATTGCAAACGCTGGGCACAGCGAAGCTACGTAAGCAAAGAGCGAGCGCTGTAGAGTCCGACGCGACCGGCGTCCGTTTGCGCATCCCGGCGGCCACCTGGCTCCGTGCCAGAGCTCGGATGGACGGGACGGACGGACACAGACAGACAGACAGACAGACAGACAGACAGACGGATGGACGGACGGACAGATGGACGGATGGACACCGGACGGACAGACGGACGGACGGACAGACAGACGGACATACAGACGGACGGACGGACAGATGGACAGACGGACATACAGACGGACGGATGGACGGACAGACAGACGGACGGACGGACGGACACCGGACAGACGGACAGATGGACGGACGGACGGACACCGGGCGGACGAACGGACGGACGGATGGACGGACGGATGGACGGACGGACAGACAGACAGACAGACAGACAGACAGACAGACAGACAGACAGACGGACGGACGGACGGACGGACGGACGGACGGACAGACAGACAGGCAGACCGACGGACGGACGGACACCGGATGCACAGACGGACGTGAGCATGCGACATTAAAGGCTTTCGCCTTAAAAACGGGTCCTGAACATGGTAAAAAATGCATGGGACGTTCAGCGCTTACCCTGTATCCTTGTGTTCTAAATGCGCTTCCAGGTGTCTAGCAACACAGTGTCATGGATTCGTGAAATCGC
>JALIZH010014811.1:0-24407 GCA_030522465.1 Rhipicephalus appendiculatus | reverse complement strand
AGTTTGTGCCGTTAACGTCATATTGGCAGGGAAGGTGTTCCCAACTGAGTTTTGGTACTGCAGCGTTGCACCCATGATGATATTCTTGGCATCGACTTTCTCCAAGACTGTGGCACTTTTGTCGAGTGTAGAACCGGTGAATTTTCTGTCAGCGGTGAAATTGTTCCCGCCCTTGTTGATGAGCCGTAGGCCGCAGATGACGCTTTGATTATTTCCGATGAACTGACAGTGCCACCTTGGTCACTGAGATCAGTTGAGGTATTTGCTTCCGTCCCTCCCGCTTCCGTCTTTAATGCCGTCGTTGAACCTGCCACGGTTTAATGTGCTAAGAAAGGCATATTAGTGCCTCGTTGTGTTGTATCCGTTGATGGCGGAGCAACCTTTCTGCGGGCACTTAACTGTTCACTAATGCCGGTTGTGCTCCCTCGAGGAATGAAGCTCGGAGTGTTCAACGATACCGCCGCCAATTCTATAGCAGCAATTAACAACGACGAAAGGGAAGAATCGTGAGTCACTTGCGAGCGCAGTTGCTCCAACGAGTCAAGGATTTTATGCATGATCAGCAAGTTTACGGTCACACGAGCAGCACACATTACTCCACCTGTTGGGACGACATGCTTCTGTGTTTGACTTTTGCCAAGAGGAGAAACCACTATCTCTACCGTGCTCTCGTTCTCAGCACAGGATTGATACAACCACTGCTCATCCGATCCGGCAAAAACCTTACCGAGTGTCATCGTCGGAGCGCAAAGTTATCGCCGAACAAGTTCAGGATATTGCCACGCGCGTTTCTTTCACTGTATTCGGTTTCCGCCCACAAAGACTATCGCCAGTACTCGGCGCAGACCGCGCCTTATTGTTCCAGAAGCTTCTCGCTTGAAGTAGATCGTTCTGTTAAGATTGCACGCAAGACGCTAACACTCAAGATTATTCCAGAGCTTGCGCGACGACTAGTGATAAGGCTAGAATGTTCGACGCGTGCGTCATAAAAGCCGGCGCGTTCCACCGATATTCAGTTTTGATCGACGGCCGACGCTCCGTTCGCCGCTATCAGTGCCAGTGCTTATTGCTGTAATCTGACTTTCCGTTTACCGGCCACAAGTTCGGCCTAATAAACAGTTTCATCTTGAACATACCGACTGCTGCTTGGGTCAACGTCACGACCACGTGACAATATGCTGCAGAAGGGTGTTGTCGAAGACTCATGTAGCCCGTCGGCAGCACCAGTCATCTTGGTGAGAAAGAAAGAAGGTTACTGGAGGTTTTGCGTTAACTACAGACGACTCAACGTCATCACCAAAAAAGATGTATGTCAGCTGCCTCGTATTGACGATGTCATTGACTGCTTGCACTCGGCTTCGTACTTTTCTTCGGTAGATCTACGATCAGGATACTGGGAGATACCTATGCCCCCCTGCCGACAAGGAGAAGACCGCATTTGTGACGCCCGATGGCCGGTACCAATTTAATGTAATGCCGTTCGGGCTTTGTAATGCCCCCGCTACCTTTGAAAGATTTATGGACTCTATTCTTTGTAGTCTTAAATGGGAGGTGTGCTTATGCTACCTGGACGACGTCGTCATTTTCGGACGTACATTCGAAGAGCATAACGCCCGTTTGGGCCTTGTCCAAGACTGTATCAAAAAGGCCGGATTAGTTTTGAACTCTAAGAAGTGCAGGTTTGGGGAACGACAAGCATTAGTTCTCGGTCACCTGGTCGACAAAGATGGTGTCAGGCCAGATCCCCGCAAAATCGAAGCAGTTAGCGAATTCAAGCCACCCCAGACACTGAAAGAACTCCGCAGCTTCTTGGGATTATGTTCCTACTTTCGTCGTTTTGTGCCAGATTCGCAGACGTTGTGCACCCACTGACAAGCTTGTTACAAAAAAAACAGCCCATTCGACTGGACACCTGAATGTGACGCCGCATATTCTGAACTGAAGTTTCTACTGACATCGGAACCTATTCTTCGCCACTTCGATGCCACTGCTACTATTGAAGTTCACACTGACGCAAGTGGAACTGGCATCGGGGGTGTCCTTGTTCAGCTACATAATAATGCAGAGCATGTCGTGGCCTATACGATTCGATCCCTAAGCAAGGCTGAAAGAAATTACACGGTGACAGAGCAAGAATGCTTAGCGGCTGTATTCGCCGTTCAGAAATTTCGTTGCTACATCTACGGTCGTTCGTTCACGATTGTGATGGACTATCATTCGTTGTGTTGGCTCGTTACCCTCCGAGACCCTTCTGGCCACCTTGCACGCTGGGCTTTACGACTCCAAGAATTTGACTTTAACTTTGACTTTAATTCCGCCACCGTAACAATATATTGAATCTGACGATCAGTCTAAGCAAGTTTACGGGCAGGAATAGGGGATTAAAACTGTGTGAATTGCAGAAAATATACATAAGAGCCCTAGAAAAAATCAGCACTTACGAGGCACTGTTTTCATATGAAAATAATGCAGTAGTCTAAAGGAAATTCAAAGAATTCCGCTTCTGACCATTACAAAAGCCTATAGAACAGTGTCAAATAATGCCTTAAACGCCCTGGTGAACGTTACCCCAAACGAACATCGAATTGAAAAGGTAGTGGAACTTTACAATATTCTCCATAATGAAAAACAAAATAAGTGGCAACAAAAGAATATCATTTTCAAATCTTAAGACATAGCAACAAAAGTAGTACACCCGTCCGGAAAATTATGTTTCCAACACCAAAAAAAAGATATTCCCTAACGCTGACATCAACATATATACACATGGCTCCAGTACCGAGAATGCTGCAGACATTTTTGAGACAAAACAATTCAAGTTGCCAGATTATGTGAGTAACTTCGACGCCGAAGTCATCGCAATTATTAAAGCATTGGAGTTCATTACTACACATGACAAAACGAAGATATATCAAATCCTTACCGATTGCCTATCAACGTTACAAGCTGTGAGGAATTCGGGAAACCTAAACCCATTAATTGAAAAAAGCAAAAAGTATAATTAAAGAAACAAACTTAAAGGTTAAAGTTATATACTAACCTACGTTAAGGAACACAGTGGTATTACCGAAAATGAATTGGCAAAAAAGCGGTGAGGTATAGAGAGTTCATTTAAATCCGAATCACAAAAAGTTTCGTATCGAAAGAATTAGAAAAAGAAGCTCAGAAAAGATGGGTTTAAGATTGGAATTACAATAAAACAAATTCTAGTCTTTAGCTAGATTCCAACATTGGTAGAACGACTGAAAGGATTTATCGCGAACCATCTTAGTTCGCAGTTCTTATGTGGTCACGACCAGTTCCCCCACTACCACTGCCGGTTCAGTTCAAAATTAGAAATAATAATGTATGCGCATGCAAGCAACCAGCCATCTCGTTCGGCCATAACTGACTGCACCTTCACGAAAAAATACCAAGATAAATTCAAAGTGCACTTAGGAAACAACCTCACTGAAAAAGAAATAGAGATATGGTCAAGAACGAAAAGGCAATTGAAATATTGGAGGAAATGGTGGACGAAATAATTACCAAAATTTAAAATAAGGTGACCAATTCAAAAGCCAGTTTTCACAACCTCATTTGATCAAATTACTCTCACCAAGGGGAGATGCCGTCGTAGGAGGAGGGTGGTTTTTTCGGTGGTGGACATTCAAAGTGTGAGGAATACCAAAACAAAACCAGTATAGAGTTCCACCCGGGAAGACGAGGAAATATTCAACCTGCAAAATATACGCGGTGGAGGCCAACAACTCCATCCTTCCTCTATGCCCAATTTCCTAGAACGGGATATAGGGCTCGTGCAACAGGAAAGAATGTGATACCTCCTACATCCTCCACCACTTGAATATCATGCAAGGACTCTTTCGCCAAACATAACGGAAAAAAAACATCCTCGCTAGCAGGGACATACCGGTACTTATGGGAGAGAAACCTTGATGAAAGGTACGCAGAACTCTCGAAATCCTCCCCTTGAAAAATCCCCGCTGATTACACACCCACACTTTGTCGCATCATCTCCGTCTGCTGAAGCAATCAAGAATTGGGGAACAATACTTTTATCAACATAATAATATCATCTACCATATCCCCCCATCTAAAGGTAACGTTGAAAAAAAAAGGTACTTTGCCTAAAGGAGGTTTTGATGAAATTTAACCACTTGAATACCCTTCATTTGCCTTTCTTTTTTAAGTAATGTGTGTTTTGCACGTTGGGAAGTGCATATCGACATCTGCCTGTGTTTAGATCTATAGATTGACACACTCCTGCGATTATTTACAAATACCTCACAAGGTGAATAAACTTATGTAACATAGCTGGGCAGCACTTCACCATCGTACCTTCTGACGACCAGTCGTAGGCGTTACCTCTCAGCATGGACATAACCAGCACTTCGCTTGAATAGACGCCAAAGAACATTTTTTCTTTCATTAATAAATTATTTTTTCGCGATACCAAAGAGATCATGTTTGACGCGAAGATGACAAAAGACGCAAAAATAAAAATGCCTGTGGCGACGCCGCCTTGAAGTTCTCACATCAGTTGCCATGCCGGTATAGATATTGATGGTGTCTACTACAGCCAACGTAGTTCCTAACTGGGAAGATCGAAGTACGTTGTATTCTGAAGGAGCCAGAGACTTAACATACCAAGGTTAAGGGATTGTGTTGAGACAGCAGTGAGGCTAGAATACGAACAAAAATGTCGGACGTTACCACAGGAGATTCCTGCGGGAACTTTAAAAGCGAATCTTAGATTTTGTTCATCTATTCTTAACCTTCGGTGGTAAAGTGAACAAGACAAGAGTTGTCAGAGTAATATTTATCAGTCTAAAATAATTTGTTGCTTCTTTTAAATGTCCCATGAAAGGGGAATGAGTGCAGCCCCGCAGTCGGTGTGCGCGTGTTTACTGTATTCATCCGTATGCATACATCTGTACGTACTAAAGGAGAATGTTTTGATGACGACCAGAGACTATATATCCTATCCTTGAAGGAGGTCTTTATTCTACTTAGTCTGCATTACTACTATGACCGGTTGCGGCTAATGAGAAGGCTCCGTTAGTGTTTTTGACAGCATTAGGATACAAAGATTGTCAGAATGCCACAAGAAGCATATCCGTAACGTAATTGCATTACGTTAATCTAATATGGACCTCACCATACATGACGGCAAGCAAAGATAACCAAGAAGGAAAATGGGCTGTCCCATTTTGAAATCTTCATTGTCTCGTATGCGTTGTTTCTGATTTGACTGAAATCATCGGAGCTTGAAACGATAGGGCAACAAAAGGTGTTTCCGTATTTTTCATGAATACTTGAACTAGTGATACCGCGAAAATTCACGCTAGGCAACGGAAGTGTTTATATATTTCGAACATTCTGCTTTATATTCCATGAATTCCCTATATATACTGAGATTAGAATAAAACACTCATTTATAGACAAAACAGCCCCATTTATTTTGTCGAGCTATGTGAAGAGACATCTTTTGGCTGGGGAAATAAAAGGAATACCCCCCGTCAAGAACACAAATATGATCTTTGCAGCTTTATTTCATTGCGTTCTGTTTCAGCATGCTATGTTGAACGTCGATACAATAAGCTAAAAAAAACAAAAGAAGAACGAGAATGGTAATTGGGAACTCTAAGACATAATAATATTTTCCATTCTTGAGCTCTATAGGTAATGTGAGCATGCATTTTGAACGGCGCGGCAATTCAGACGAAAGAATACTAATGAACACACGAACACAGTATTTTTTTTCGTCTGAATTGTCGCGCCGTTCAAAATCCATGCGTCCGTACCCAGTCGCCCAGTTGTCAGTGCTACTTAAGGCAATTTTAGACTTCGCTTCGCTTTTCTAGGACCATATATCTTATAAACTTTGTCCTTGACATCACGATGCCATTAGGTGCCACTGATAATCAGTCTTGATTTCTACACAACGCTTTCCGCGAGTGTCAAGGACAGAAAGGCGTAATAACAGTGCTAGAGCAAATCTAAATGAATATTATTGCGATAGCAATTATATGGACACTCTCGGCTGATTTTTGCCGTCATGTCCCGTATATGTATATGTATATATATAAGTAAAAGCCACGAAGAAAAATACCCGCGGTTGACAGAGTGGGGGCGACAAACGCCGCTGAAGCGGACATCAAACGAGCCGGCCCACCTCCGTCGCTCCGTGGCGTGTGCGATGAGATCCCCCCCGCCTGTTCGACGAGCCGGGGAATGCCCAAGGAGATGAAACGCCCCGCGCGTCTTTAACAAGCGCGGAAAGACGCGAGGGAGGACGGGGTGTCCCTCATGCAGCCATTGCGACCTTTGGTTTTATGAGCGCGGTGGTCGCTGGCGCACGCATTATCTCGCAATCTAAGCAGCCGACAGCGTGCGGCTGGCTCCTACGTGCTCCGCTCTCAACGCGAGGATATTTTGCGAACAGTGTCCCTGGAGCGGCCGTATGCGCTTAAACCAGCATTTTGTAGAGTTGCGTGAGATCGGATCCAAAAGAGTTAGCTGCCAGCCTCACTTCGATTAACATTACAATTTGTTGCTATCGCATTCACTGCTTCACCCTTGCGGTGAAACTGTGACTTTTTTTGCAATAAATTTAGTTCTGGCAAACTTGTAAACACATCGGTGGTTCACAAGCCTCTACCGCCACACACCAGTGAAAAGGTACAACGTTGTGATACTGATCAGGATGTCTTGGGATTGTTTGGTTGACAGGGTTGTGACGCATCGATAGAGTAAGAACAAAAACAAAAACGCTTGTGTACTGCAATATGTGTACAGTTTACTCCAAGATATCAAAATTAACGAGAAATGTTATCACATGCAATTGTGCGGTCATTCCATCTCGCTGCACGTACATAAATTTACATTCATTGTGCTGCTAGTGTGACCTCTAAAATCGCAATTCTGTGAAGTATGCTCGGCTCGTTCCCACGCAATGGGACAGCGCTTTAAAGTTACAGTCCGAGAGCATTGGAGGCTTGATGCGTGAACGTGAACTTATTTCTGCTTCTACGCAGATAAATCTAACAAAGGGAGAGTCCCTTGCCTGCTGCGGCCGTAAATTCAGCCGGAAAACACATTAGGCGCGCCGAGTTTTTCTCTCAGCTTTCCTGAAACAAGTATTTGAAAATCATTGTTCACCATTTTCATTTCTTTTCTTTTCTTTTGACATCTCTCTTCTATCATCTTTCATTCCCCTTACCCTTTTCCCCAGCACAGGGTAGCCAGCCGGTCCGAGAACTGGCTAACCAACCTGTACTTCCGCTTTTCTTTACCTCCTCCTTCTCAAGATTGCATTCGCCCATTGTGTCAGCAAAACCAAGCCACTGCGTAATAAATATGGACGATGGAGGAATATAACTTCCTTTCGTATTCTTTCGTCAAAATAACAAAAAAGACAAACGGCCTATCTTTTGAGGACATTTCCTTGATGTTGTGTGGGTCTGTGGACGCTTCGTCTCCACGGGCAGCTGACGAGGGTCAGTGATCGCTTTCCGGAGCTGTGTAAAAACGAAAAACAGGGAATACTGGTAGAGATATAGCATGAATTCACGTGACACTGATGTTTGAAGAAGCAAAAAAAAGGAAGAGGGGCTTTTTCAGCTTGGTGTGTACAGGGACGTCAAACAGTAAGGCACAGAATAGAAACTGTTAAACAGACAAACTCTGTCGCTATTCTTGACGATAGCGGTGGAGCTGCAATCACCAGCGACGGCAGCACCTTGACATGTACGATGCTCCGGTATAAAACATAATAAAACATGTATAACATATATAAAAACAGAGAAGCACAAACAATTTATACTAGTCGGCCATTTCAACGTAGACATTATGGACCTTACGACCCATAGCTTTGTCGTCGACGCTCACTGTCCGCTGTCATAGTGGTTCGAAAACCATTGCTTTAGTCGAAACATATGTGTGTATGTAAATCGATTCAAGGTTACCGAACGACCCTCGTGCTTCGCCCACTCATCATCATTCACTTCGAGGATATGCGTGGATATTTTAGTCACTGCCACTTTAGCCGCGCACATCGCCTTGGCGTGAACGTAACGCCAACGTATGCAGTGACCCCCACAGTTTAACATCATGTGCGCTACATGCTTTTATTCCTTGAAACAAAACGTAAAATCGAGCCTTGGAGTTTACCTAAAACACGATGTGAAGCACGGCCACTAGACACGCAAATGCGGTACTTACGGCAACGCAAGAGTCGGAATTCACGAAGGCGAAATCAGGTCGCTCCACCATTCTTCGCTTTGAGTCACAGTTGCCACAGTTACAGCTGACAGTAAAGAAAACTGGCGGCGAAAGTTTCGTTTAAAAAATTACACACGACGTTATTAAATGTGATCAGTAGCCTTGTTTCGTTTTGAGAAACCGTTAAAGAGCGATTCCTTTATTTTAAATCTTGCGTTAAATGTGGCAGTGTTTGTTTTATGCCCCAATAGGTACTCTGCAGAAACATATTTCAGCTGTACATTACTTCTTCATAGATCCCAAGATGACCGCGGCGGGGGGTGCGATTTAAACAACAGATATATGGTAAAGCTGACGCCGAACTCCGTGCCTTGGCAATTTTTTTATCTAGCTATGCTTTGCTCTATATCAATACCACTGCGCTATTGCAAAATGGTGTTTATATGCGTGACAATTATTGCCATTACTCAGGAACTACATCCTTTGGAGCGCGATGCATGCAAAATATGAGCACTGCGGCCTCGTGAGCGGAGATTATTTATTTATTTATTTATATTTTGTTTAGTTATACAGTACTGCTAGCCTCTAGCTGAGGCTGTAAGCAGGAGTGAGAGTAACAAGTATAAAATGAGGTGAACAAATCAAGATACAACAATCGTATCACAAGAACAAGGAAAAAAAAAGAAAGAGCGCACCAGAAGAGCAAGATACAAACTGTGTACGCAACTTTTCAAGCACTGGTATGCGCAAGCTGATTACAGAAAGATATGACAATACTTCTTTTCACGTAAAAAAAAAGGGGGGGAGACGCGACAGCCGTATCACAACTAAAAGGGGTTAAACAGAAGGGTTATAATGCGCTCTAAAAAAAAAGAAAAACAAAACAAAGCAGTGCAAGGCATATCGGCAGCGTTTGACACTATAATGGTCGTAAATGATTGTGAAAGCAATTACAACTGAAGAATTTGTACAAAAGAATCAGTAGTCGGACATTCCACAACTCCGGCTGGGAGGCGGTTCCATGCACTCTCGAATTTTCTTCGGAAAAAAAAGAGTTTGCAAAAGTTTCAGTGCGGCGGGAATATTGTTTTATTTTTTTTATTATGGTGGGACCCTGTGGTTCGCTTGGACACTGGTTCTATGTACGTTTGTTTATGTATACCAAGTTTATCATGGAATAGCAGGTGCATGAATTTTAATCCGTCACGTTGGCGCCTCTTTTGTAGAGATTCTAGACCTGCTTTCTTTACCAAGGCACTCGCAGAAGTGCGCCAACTGTAAGAATGATTTACAAACCTAGCCGCTTTCTTTTGGACAGAATCTAATTTTTTATGTTGCCTTGAGTGTGTGGGTCCCAAACTATCGATGCATATTCTGTTACAGGACGGACAGAATATGCATCGATTAATACGCAACTTTAGATAGGGATAGGTTTATATGCTATTAATTTAACGTCGTGTGTACATTGTCGCAAATTTCTTTTTTAAATAACCAAGTTTCCGCATTGCCTTCCTCAAAACTTCCGATATATGTTCATTCCACCTCAGATCCAACGTTGCCGCCTATGCAATATGAAAAACTTAATGGCAGTCGTTTTCGTGTCACAGTCATCGCAACTGATTTTCTACGTTTATTTTCATTTGCCAGTCCGTGCACCACACTGCAATTTGTGCTAAAACATTCTTCAGTAGAGCCTGATCGCTAGGACTCTGGATGTGGTGATAGATTATGCAGTCATCAGCCTAGAGCTTAAATGTAACGGGTACATTCTCAACTATATCATTATTAAATATTAAGAACAAGGGCCCCAGCGCGGACCCTTGTGGAATGCCCGACTTGACAGGTACTGGGTCTGAGCACACATCGTCATATCTGACACACTGGGTTCGACCATATATATAAGCTTCTATCGATGCAAGGAGCGAATCATTATTTAACAATGGTTTTAGTTTTGAAAGGAGTTTAGGGTGTAAGACATGGTCAAAGGCTTTTTCAAGGTCGAAAAGATAACGTCGATTCGGCTTTGTTCATCAATAACTGCTGTGAAATCATGAATTAGCTCCACGAGTGCCATCACGGTTGAAAATCCTTTTCTGAATCCGTGTTGCCTGTTATCGATGATATTGTTATGTTCAAGAAACGTCGAAATATGTTTGAAAACAATGTGTTCAAGGACCTTAGAACATGCGCACTGCAATGATATGAGCCTGTAAGACGAAACTGATGAAGAATCTTCTGCTTTAGGAATTGGTACAATTTTGCTGCATTTCCAATCAAAAGGAACCTGTGCTTTAGATCAGTGTATCGGAACAGAACGAAAACCAAAAACGAAAAACGAAAAAAAATGATATTTTTGGCTGGAACGAAAACGTAACCGAAACGTTATCTATTATTTCGTTCCGGAGTGAAACCGAAATTTTTTTATCGTTTTTCGGTTCACTCGGAAACTAAGCAATCCAAAACAAGATGGGTCATGCAACGTGAGCAAATAATGCACATCTCACAGAACGGAACTAGCGCATACCTCAGGCAAGAATTCCAAAATAAAGATGAGTTGAAATTGGGCGAAAAACGAAAAGAGTGGCAACCAAAGATGTTTACATTAACTCAAGGGGACTTTCGTGTGCCTGCGACACATTCCAGCGTGGAGAGGGTATTCTCGGCGCGCAAGTTTGTGTTATATGAACAGCGGTCTCGCATATGAGAGGTACGCTCGATGACGGGCTGCTTATTAGATCATACTCACTCCCTTGACGCAAAGCATTGAGCCTGCTCAAAATAATCGTAATTCACTTTTGAGAAAGTCTGCTATAACTTAGAAGGGCACTGGTTTGCACTGGTTGCAGGAATTAGTGGTACAGTTTTTGTCCCACTTTCTTAAGAGGAGCGTGAGTCCGACAAATCCAATATTTTTATCGTTACTCTAACTAACGTTACGAACCGTTACGGAACATTTTTTTTTTCGTTCCGGAACAGAAACGGAACGGAACTTTTTGCGGTGGAACGAAACTAAAACCGTAACGAAAAACTTTTCGTTCCGACACCCTGCTTTAGATAGTGATGGGTTGAATACGATGCACAGGTTTACTGCACCATTCGGCATACCTGACGAGGAAGATAGAATTTTTCCGGTGCCGTGAGCAGGAAGTTCCGCATTGTCACGCTGAAATAATAGTCGTTGTTTTTCTTAATGGAGTCTTTTACCTGCGCACGTATCAATGAAAGCTTGCTTTTGTTAGCAGTCGAGGGGGACAACCGCTTCCGCTTTCTTAACCTTTTTCCTTTACGTTGTAGCTGAATAATTTCTTTATTTATCGAAGGACTAGTGTTTCGTGTACATTTCGTCATGTTTGGCACAAAATCATTCACACATTTCAGCACAACGCTCTTGAAAAATTGGCCGCGTATCTGCGTGCTGCGCTGCAAATGTCGTCGAAAGACGATAGTCTTGTGCCGGCCGTACTACTATGTTTTGCCTTGCCTCAGACAGCGCCTACTCTACGTTGAATTGGCCGCATCTGGCTGGAATTGACAAAACAAAGGAGGCGCTGCGCGAGATATGGACGTCATTGAAAAACATGAGCTTTTTCGTGCAAAGCGTCGCAGTTCGTGCACAGCGTCGCATTTTCAGCGCAGCCTAAAAAACACTAGGGTCTTTAGAATTGCGTACCTATGTATTTTCTAATAAAAGAACACACGACCTGACACTTACATATTTCCACGCGCGTTTCTTTTACTGTATTCGGTTTCCGCCCACAAAGACTATCAGCAGTACTCGGCGCAGACCGCGCCTTATTGTTCCAGAAGCCTCTCGGTTGTAGTAGATCGTTTTCTTAAGATTCCACGTGAGACGGTAACACTCAAGAGTATTCCAGAGCTTGCGCGATGACTAGTGATAAGGCTAGAATGTTCGACGCATGATTTATAAAAGCCGGCGCGTTCCAACCAAGTTCAGTTGATCGACGGCCGACGCTCTGTTCGCCGCTATCAGTGCCAGTGTGTATTGCTGTAATCTGACTTTCCGTTTACCGGCCACAAGTTCGGCCCAAATAAACAGTTTCATTTTGGACCTACCGACTGCTGCCTTCGTCGACGTCACGACCACGTGACATCTGGTGGAGGTGCTGCTTCTTTCATGTACCGGACGCCCCCGTCAAGTCGTGAACCCAGACCCCAGTCGCCAAACATCGTATCATAACTGAAGAAAGTGCCCGACCAGTCCTTCAGAGCCCGTATCGAATTTCGACGCGAGAACGCGAAGCCGTAAAGAAGCAAGTCGACCAAATGCTACGCGACGACATAATCCAGCCGTCCAAGAGTCCCTTGGCGTCTCCCGTGGTGTTGGTGAAGAAGGACGGGACGCTACGTTTCTGCGTCGACTATCGTCGCCTGAATAAGATCACGAAGAAGGACGTGTACCCCCTCCCACGGATAGACGACGCCCTGGATCGACTCCACAACGCCAAGTACATTTCGTCGATGGACCTGAAGACGGGCTACTGGCAAATTGAAGTCGACGAGAGAGACCGAGAAAAGACTGCCTTTATAACCCCAGACGGCCTGTTCGAGTTTAAGGTCATGCCTTTTGGTCTTTGCTCGGCCCCCGCGACCTTCCAACGCGTTATGGATACTGTACTGGCTGGCTTCAAGTGGCAGACTTGCCTTGTGTACTTGGACGACGTTGTTGTGTTTTCCTCGAACTTCGACGAACACCTGCGGCGCCTTGAAGCTGTACTTCAAGCAATCAAGACCTCCGGACTCACCCTCAAGCCAGAGAAGTGCCGCTTCGCGTACGAAGAACTTTTGTTCTTGGGCCACGTGATAAGCAAGTCCGGAGTACGCCCTGACCCTCGGAAGACAGCCGCCATCGCTATATTCCCGCCACCCGCCGACAAGAAGGCCGTGCGTCGATTTCTCGGCTTGTGTGCCTATTACAGGCAGTTCGTTAAAAACTTCGCCCGCATCGCCGAGCCTCTCACTAACCTCACCAGGACCGACGTCGAGTTCAAGTGGGAAACGCCGCAGGAGGAAGCATTTCAAGAACTAAAACGACGCCTGCAAACGCCTCCGTTACTTGCGCATTTCGACGAACACGCCGAAACAGAAGTGCACACCGACGCGAGCAGCGTAGGACTCGGCGCCGTCCTTGTGCAGAGGACAGACGGACTGGAAAGGGTTATCAGTTATGCTAGCTGGTCGCTATCAAAGGCAGAGGCCAACTACTCCACAACAGAAAAGGAGTGCCTTGCCATCATCTGGGCTACATCAAAGTTTCGCCCCTACCTTTACGGCAGGCCCTTCAAAGTTGTGAGCGACCACCACGCCTTGTGTTGGCTAGCTAGCTTGAAAGACCCTTCTGGTCGCCTCGCACGGTGGAGCCTGAGACTTCAAGAATTCGACATTACCATCGTTTACAAGTCCGGAAGAAAACACTCTGACGCCGACTGCCTGTCTCGTGCCCCCGTCGACCCACCGCCGCTGGACGACCAGGATGATGACGGCTTCCTGGGAACCATAAGTGCCGACGACTTCGCCGAGCGACAGCGAACGGACCCGGAACTCAGGAGCCTTATCGAATACCTCGAGGGCAAGAGAACCACGGTTCCCAAGGTATTCAAAAGAGGACTGGCGTCGTTCTTCCTGCGAAATGGAGTCCTCCTAAAGAAGAACTTCTCGCCCCTTCGAGCCAAACACCTTCTCGTGGTTCCGTCAGCAATGAGACCAGAAGTCCTCCAGGCCCTACACGACGACCCGACGGCTGGACATCTCGGTGTTTCCCGCACGATCGCAAGAGTACAGGAAAAGTACTACTGGCCGCGCCTTGCCGCCGACGTCACCCGCTACGTAAGGACGTGCCGAGACTGTCAGCGACGGAAGACACCGCCATCAAGACCAGCAGGCTTCCTTCAGCCGATCGAGCCTCCTCGGCGACCGTTCCAGCAGATCGGGATGGACCTCCTGGGGCCGTTCCCAACGTCGACTTGCGGAAACAAATGGATCGTCGTAGCCACCGACTACCTCACCCGCTACGCCGAAACAAAAGCCCCTGCCCAAAGGCAGTGCCGCCGAGGTAGTCAAGTTCTTCGTTGAGAACATCGTCCTTCGACACGGCGCCCCAGAGGTTCTCATCACCGACAGAGGCACGGCGTTTACGGCTGACCTAACCCAGGCGATCTTGGGATACAGCCACACAAGTCACCGCCGGACCACCGCGTACCACCCACATACCAATGGCCTGACCGAGCGTCTAAATAAGACCATCGCCGACATGCTGGCCATGTACGCCGACGTCGAACACAAGACGTGGGACGCCATCCTTCCGTACGTGACCTTCGCATACAACACGGCCGTGCAAGAAACGACGAAGATGACGCCATACAAGTTGGTCTACGGACGGAGCCCGGCAACGACGCTCGACGCCATGTTACCAAACGTGACCGACGAGGAAAACATCGACGTGACCGCCTACCTACAGCGCGCCGAAGAAGCACGACAGCTCGCCCGCCTGCGGATCAAGAATCAGCAGACGACCGACAGCCGCCGCTACAATCTTCGGCGACGCTTCGTGGAATACCAGCCCGGCGACCCAATTTGGGTGTGGACGCCGATACGCCGACGTGGACTCTGTGAAAAACTTCTTCGGCGATACTTCGGACCGTACAAACTGATCCGACGTCTAGGCGCTCTGGACTACGAGGTTGTCCCGGACGGCATTACGAACTCTCAACGGCGCTGTGCGCGACCTGAAGTCGTCCATGTCGTGCGCCTCAAACCGTATTACGCGCGTTAGCGAACCTGAGGACTGCACTTATTGTTTTATTATTGCACTTTCTTGCTTGTGCGTATTGTTTATTCAAGTTTCTTGACTTATTGTCGTTATTTATTGTTGCATGTATTTTTTTCATGTGTTCTGTCCTAAGCATCGGGATGATGCTTTTTTCAGAGGGGGGGCATTGCCACGCGCGTTTCATTTCCTGTATTCGGTTTCCGCCCACAAAGACTATCAGCAGTGCTCGGCGCAGACCGCGCCTTATTGTTCCAGAAGCCTCTCGGTCGTAGTAGATCGTTTTGTTAAGATTGCACGTGAGACGGTAACATCAAGATTATTCCAGAGCTTGCGCGACGACTAGTGATAAGGCTAGAATGTTCGACGCGTGATTTATAAAATCCGGCGCGTTCCAACCAAGTTCAGTTGATCGACGGCCGACGCTCTGTTCGCCGCTATCAGTGCCAGTGTGTATTGCTGTAATCTGACTTTCCGTTTACCGGCCACAAGTTCGGCCCAAATAAACAGTTTCATTTTGGACCTACCGACTGCTGCCTTCGTCTACGTCACGACCACGTGACAATATTAATGTTGCGCCTCAGGTATGCGCAGTATTTGCTTTTTGATCGAATATGTTCACAAGTATGAACGCTAATACCAGTTCAAGATGGCTGGGCGTTCAGAAAGTGGTTAAACTTTGGCCGAGTAGCTGAATCGGGTCACGGACAGACAGACAGACAGACAGCCAGACCAAAATTTTTTCGTTGAAGTATCCCAAGAAAGACTATCGTCTTTAAAAGCTCCACAATGCATCGACGGTGCAAACGGTTGAATCACTTAAAGCAAGGAAACAATTGAAGGACACTTTGTACACTCCAAAGTGTGTACGGCGAAAGCGTGTGTCCATTCGACTGACTATCCCATGTCTTTTTTTTTACACTCTCAGTGGGATAACACACAAACCTAATGTGTGCGTGTTTTCTTGTTTATTTTTTTTACGGCGAGTCGCACCGAGACGCGAGACTAATCTTCCTCCGTTCGCATGCGTTCGTATTTTCTCGCGCTTTGCGCATCGTGCAAACGCCATCCGCATTCCAGCGCTTAAATTGACGGACCCTTTGTAAATTCCAAAGTGTGTTCCGCGAACGCCTGTGTCCATTGAGGAGGCGTCAGTCAGAATGATTCCAAACGCTTGGCACAGCGACGCTACGCAAGCAAAGCGCGAGCGCTGTAGAGTCCAGACAGACAGACAGACAGACCCCGGACGACACCAGACGGACGGACAGACGGACGCCGGATAGACGGACCCCGGACGACACCGGACAGACGGACGCCGGACGACACCGGGCGGACGGACGCAGGACAGACTCCGGACGGACGTGAGCATGAGACACTAAAGGCTTGCGCCTTAAAAATTTATTCTGAGGCTCTCACCGACTATAGATGATTTTTTGACGACCTAGAGTACGGAATACATGGGGAGAAAGATGTGTTCGCACTGTCTATGGAGCCAATCTTGCTCAAGCCCTGCCTAGCTTGTCATACTGACGAGCCTTCGTGCTGTCTCTGGTTACATCTCAGAGTTGGGCTGGCTATCCGAACAGCGTTTGTGTAATCGGCACAAACAATACTCGGAAAGTAAACAAGAAACGTATTCCATTTGATCTTTTGTGCAAGCGGCTCAAACAAAATTCTGAGAATAGTGTCATTTTAATGTCTGCTACGAATGTCTACGAATGTCTGCAACAAGAGGCAGGTTCAGTGAAAAGTGGTACGTTAGTCATGCCGTTGAATCAATCAGTGAATGAAGCAACGAAATTAAACACATGAATGAATTAATAATTAGCGCATAATCTCCTTTGGTATTTCTCAATGTGATACGTAATTGTCTGGTTTTTTTTAACTTGCGATCAGATTTAGCGCGGTTACATAGGCCTGGAAATTCTTGAGCTCCTAAATGCGACCAGAAGCATGGCAGCTGGCTTGTTGGTGTTTCCATAAATCCTGCAAGTCACTCATCTGCAAGCAAGTGGTACTGCATTGCATCATGACTTTGTAAGCAAACATGAGGCTGCTACGTCCAATCACTACCACGTTGGAACGCTACTTTTCAGTCACGTCCATCACGACTGCGGTTTCGTAAATATGAATTTCAAGCACAGCCA
This sequence comes from Rhipicephalus appendiculatus, assembly GCA_030522465.1. Classification (NCBI taxonomy): domain Eukaryota; kingdom Metazoa; phylum Arthropoda; class Arachnida; order Ixodida; family Ixodidae; genus Rhipicephalus; species Rhipicephalus appendiculatus. The sequence goes on along the minus strand of JALIZH010014811.1, from coordinate 7,253 downwards.
AGGTCATACCAGTGTCTCTGGGTTACCTCAGGGGCACAAAAATGGTATTTACTCATCGCCCGCGTTACGGTGCAGAGATCGGGCTGATGAGTAAGCGCGGACGTTTCTCCAGCGTACCAATTCGTTGACCACGTACTTCATTACAAACCCCTCACGTGTCCTGGTGACGCATTCCATAGAGCTTCAGCGAAACGCTAGTCCCACTGAAGGGCACTCGCATGCGTGTGCATAGGCAGGAACAAGGTGCAGCTACGCATGAGAAATACTGTAGCTCAATGCCAGAGAATAGTCAACTGGATCATGCAGTTCCGGAGGACAAGGAGGAAACCCGTGCCCCATGATGCTGCTAGTAATATTTCGTGTGGTATTTCAGTGTCTTGCTATCGCATCTAGCGCTTCTCTATGCCGACAAAGGCTATGTTCAAATTCTGGACATCATCGTACACAGTCTACGCTGACAGCTTAGAAGACGGCATTGGGCACATGTTGTCCGAGAAATGGAACGCGTCTAGATGACGTCCACGCGAAGTGACGCCATCTCTCGTCGAGAAGAGAAAGCTAAGAAAAAGAAACGCAACTGTTATTTCTTTAGCTCCTTTCGTGCTAAAGTCTAAAAAATTTAACGTAGCTAACATTGAGTGCCTGGCAAAGCGTCTGCTTGTGCGCAGACGACCATACATGCGAGATCTGAGCTATCCGACCATTACGCTGAGCCGCCATCTTGTTTGGTCAGCAAAGTAGCCTGCATCGTTTATGTCTTCGATGCTGTCTTCTCGAAGTTGTCTATTTTGCCGTCTACGGCGAGTATTGGAACACACCAAAAATTGCAGAGCAGTTACAGCGGGGCTACTTAAGCTGGCGGTATTCTGTGTAACGTGAACAACAGCGACAACCATAAAAAGCTCCGCACCATGATGATGTCACTACGTGTCGCCTAGCAACTGGTTGCATAGTGGCGCGCCTGCTTTGCTAGCTCATACACAGCTTCGCCACCAGCCTGCCTGCTTGGACACTTCGCACAACCGCGCGGTCGCTCCAGACGTGACGTCACGGCATACTGTGTATGGGCTTCTTCATTCCGTGTAGTGCATTTCACTAATTAACAGGACATATACCGAAATTCATATGGCACGTGTATGACAGACACAAATGACAGGTCATTTATGGCACGAGCTAGACAGTATTTTCATTATCATGGTACAAAGAATTATGCACATGCATGTATGCACGAAAAAAGTTGGAAGACGCTTGAGCTTCGCCTTGAAGAGTATAATGCGTTCGCATAATTGGGCTCTGTGCGCATCGCCCTCTAAAGTTTTAGCCCGCATTCGGTTGTCGGTGCATGCCTCAACGATGCCGCCAGGAAACCAGTCTGTGGCGCAACATTGGCCGTTTCAAACTATCCTAGAATGCCTACTGCAAGTACAGTTGCGCCCTGCCCACTACGCCACAGTTCTTCCTTTTGAGAATCAGTGAAGCCTACGCATCCGTAAGGCAACACGCGAACTAATGCAGCAGCTGACTGATGATGCTCTTGCTGCTGCTGCGAATTAAATATGTCTGAGCGCTTTGTAATGAGTGCATCTTTCAAGCACCCACTCGTTGTGCAATTCACATGTTTGGACACCTGGCGCGATTCTACACTTTTTGCCACGCAAAAGCACATACGTTAAGGAGACTCAACGCTCTAGATGGCACTCACATAGTGTTGTTCTTTTCTCAAGCACTTTTAAGCAAAGGCGTGGCTCGGTGGTAAAACACCTTCTTTCCATGCAGATTGCATGGGTGTGGTTCTCACTCGTGCCGCAGACTTTAATATTTATTTGATCTGCATCTTTCTCGATTTTTCGGTCACGGACAGCGCTTATTTTTTCGCTCACAACCGACGATGTCGACACCAACGCCAGCACTTCTGTGAAACGAGCTCTTCCACGCTATCGTGTTGTGGAGACAGACTCTGCGCATCAATCGGCGCAGCCCACAGCAGCGTCACTGAATGTATACGTCTCCGGCGGTGGCTACGAAACCAAGCTGCCAAGCTTGGAAGACTATTATTGCTTCGGTACCTCCGACGAGCGTATCGTCAGAATGCCCGCCCGATGCTGCTGCTAGTCGAATAAACAGTGATGTTTTAAAGACGATAGTCTTTCTTGGAATACTTGAACGCAAAAATTTTGGTCTGGCTGTCTGTCTGTCTGTAACCCGATTCAGCTACTCGGCCAAAGTTTAACCACTTTCTGAACGCCCAGCCATCTTTAACTGGTGTTTCCGTTGATACTTGTGAACCTATTCGATCAAAAAGCAAATACTACGCATACCTGAGGCGCAACATTAATAGGTTAATGTCAGGTCGTGTGTTCTTTTATTAGAAAATACGTAGGTACGCAATTCTAAAGACCCTAGTGTTTTCTCAATGCCAGCCAGATGCAACCAATTCAACGTAGAGTAGGCACTGTCTGAGGCAAGGCAAAACGTAGTAGTACGGCCGGCACAAGACTATCGTCTTTCGACGACATTTGCAGCGAAGCACACAGATACGCGACCAATTTTAAGGCGAAAGCCTTTAATGTCTCATGCTCACGTCCGTCCGGTGTCCGTCCGTCCGTCCGTCCGGTGTCCGTCTGTCCATCCGTCCGTCCGGTGTACGTCCGTCCACACCCCCACTGCGCATGCGCCAACCCATTAAAAAAATAAAAATATAAAACCTCCTCTCCACCTCTCTCTCCTCTAGGCATCCCTCCCCCGCGCAGGCCACACCCTCACTGCGCATGCGCGTCCCCCCTCCCCTTCTCCTCTCCTACACTCCCCCCTCTCTCTTCTAGGCATCTTTACCCGCGGCGTCCACACCCCCACTGCGCATGCGTGTCATCCCCTCTCCTACGCTCCCCCCCCTCTCTCGCCTCGCGACGCCGACGCAGGCAGCGTCTGCTAACGAGTTTCTTGGTTGAAAAAACCGACTGCTCGCGCTGCACAACCGTTCACTGGCCACCCCGTATATATGGCAATGGATCTTGACCTGCAAGGTGGTGCCGGTGGGAGATTTCTCCCTGTGCGTTGTGGAACGATAAAAAATTCGCAGCGTGCGCGTTAACTAAAAGTGGACTGCGGGTCTCTGTGTCCAGTCCGAGTCTACTGTCTCTCATTGCCCATTGGCAGCGATTGGGATGTTCCAATAGGAAACACCGGTCCATCACTGCGTGCTTTGCGCCCCCCAGGTTTCTCTCCTGTGCAATGCTGCGATGAGCGCCAGTGTCAACGCCGCCGCTAGTGTAAGCGTTAGCGCCCGCTGCTTCGCATCTACACAACGTTCCCTTTAGCGGGAGATGGTGTAATCTTTAAAACGAAAGCCTTTAATGTCTCATGCTCACGTCCGTCCGGTGTCCGTCCGACCTCCGTCCGGCGTCCGTCCGTCCGTCTGTCCATCCGTCTGTCTGTTCATCCGTCTGTCCGTCCATCCTTCCGTCCATCCGTCCGTCCATGTCAGTCCGTCCGTCCGTCCGTCCGTCCGTCCAAGCTCTGGCACGGAGCCAGGTGGCCGCCGGGATGCGCAGACGGAACGACGGTCGCGTCGGACTCTATATCGCTCGCGCTTTGCTTGCGTAGCGTCGCTGTGCCCAGAGTTTGCAATCATTCTGACGGATGCCGTCTCAATGGACCCAGGCGTTCACGGAATACACTTTCGAATTTACAAAGGGTCCGTCAATTTAAGAGCTGGAACGCGGATGGCGTTTGCACGATGCGCAAAGCGCGAGAAAATACTATATAACGCATGCGGCCGGAGGAAGATGAGTCTCACGTCTCGCTGCGATTCGCGGTAAAAAATTAAAGAAAAAAACACGCACCCATTCGGTTTGTGTCTTATCCCACTGAGAGTGTAAAAGAAAAAAGACATGGCATAATCAGTGGAATGGCCACAAGCTTTCGCCGAACACACTTTGGAATGTACAAAGTGTCCTTCAAATTTTTTATGCTGGGATTCGTCCTTCCGCCGACACGGCATCCCATAGCGTTAAACCATGCGATATTGAAAGACATGAATGTCTTGATTTGCCCCAAGACCGAAAATTTGGGGCGTATTCACCTCTTCTCTAAGTGCTTAGCAATACATCGGTTCAAACAGTTCCTGAGATCTGGTGGCTTTTTATGGCCCCTTAGGTACTGCACACGTGCTATCCGCAAACCGCATCGCAAGTGGCGGGGCACCTGCTGCACGGAAGCGGAGGGCGAAAGAGCGTCGCCGATAGGCTCATTCACTCTCCGCTAGCGTGCGGCAGGGTGTCCCGCCACGTGCAATGTGGGTGTTGTTTTTGTGGTTCGAAGGAAAAGGCGCCTAATTTCTGCTGCCCGGTCGGGAGCACGGCGCAGCGCCTGCGGAATAGGGGGATGGGATGACAGTGGATAGAAGAGAAAAAAAATTACACCATCTCCCGCTAAAGGGAGCCATGTGTAGATGTGAAGCAGCGGGCGCTAACGCTTACACTGGCGGCGGCGTTGACGCTGGCGCTCATCGCAGCGTTGCGCAGGAGAGAAAACTGGGGAGGCGCAAAGCAGGCAGTGATGGAGCAGTGTTTCCTACTGGAACATGCCAATCGCTGCTAATGGGCAATGAGAGACAGAAGACTCCGACTGGACACAGAGACCCGCACTCCGCTTTTAGTTAACGCGCACGCTGCGAATTTTTATTGTTCAACAACGCACAGGAGAAATCTTCCACCGGCACCACCTTGGAGGTCAAGATCCATTGCCATATATACGGGATGGCCAGTGAACGGTTGTGCAGCGCGAGCAGTCGGTTTTTTCAACCAAGAAACTCGCTAGCAGACGCTGCCTGCGTCGGCGTCGCGAGGCGAGAGATGGGGAAGCGGAGGAGAGGAGAGAGAGGGGGGTGACACGCATGCGCAGTGGGGAGTGTGAACGCCGTGGGCAGGGATGCGTAGAGGAGAGAGGGGGGGAGCGTAGGAGAGGAGAGACAGGGGGGACGCGCATGCGCAGGGGGGAGTTAGACGCCGCGGGCAGGGATGGAGAGGGGGGGAGTGTAAGAGGGGAGAGAGGAAGGGAGGCGCATGCGCAGTGAGGGTGTGGTTGCCGTGGGGAGGGATGCCTAGAGGAGAGAGAGGGGGGAGAGGAGGTTTTTATTTTTATTTTTTTCTTTAACTGTTTGCGCATGCGCAGTAAGGGTGGGCACGCGGCACACCACCACCACCACCACCACCACCGGATTAAGCTTCGCCATAAGATGCTTCACATCTAAAAGGTTAGGGGTGCAGTGGCGCAGAGGTCTCCAGCACGAACAGCAACAGTCCGGCACCAAGGATGTGGGTGTGCTGAAAGCGCGTGTACAGCAGAGCCGTATATGGAGAGAGTCTGGTGAATGGGCGGGGCAGTGACGTCGTGGCGCGGCGATGACGCTGGCCACGTCACTGCCACGCCTCCGCTTCGTTGCCGACCACCATATTTACGCTTTCTGCGTGACGGCTGCTCCAGCCTAGCGTGCTTAGGTGCTGTTCGTGCGTAAACTGTAGCGCCACAAAAGAAATTGTGAAGTCGAGATAGTGCAGGAACGCTGTAATTCAACTTTAATGAAGAGTATGGACAGGATTCGATGTGCGATAACATTCAAATAATAGAAATACTTGCTCCTAAAGCTATGTACGCGGACTACCAGCCGGCTACGTTCTGAGTGGAACATGCGACGCTTTTTAACGTGATTAAAGAGCTCGTTTCGCAGAAATTTCGGTTTCTACGTCGGTGTCACCGTCGGCATCTTTAGTTGTGAGCAAAAAAGCAGCGTTGACAGATAAATGCAATTCGAGGTAGATGCAATTTAAGACAGGAGCCCGAGGGCGTTGCACTTTGGCCTTCCTTGCGGCACTGTGTAGGTCTCCCCCGAGAAGCGGAAGCAAGCTATAGCGTTTGCAAGGCGATAGTGCGTGCGCGCGCGCGCGCTCGTGTGTGTGTGTGTGTGTGTGTGTGTGTGTGTGTGTGTGTGTGTGTGTGTGTGTGTGTGTGTGTGTGTGTGTGCGCGTGCGCGCGAGCGCGCTCGCACGCACAGACGTGGACACACACCCACACGTCGCGCGAGCGCACACGCACGCACAAGGATGTCTTGAATCCAAAGAGCCGCCGCTTCTCTTTTTTTTGGAAGTCTAAACAATCGTACTCCTTCAGAGCTATGATTTCAGGAAACAAGCGCGCAACAAGGCAACAAGAACCAATGCACGCAACCAGTTCACGCAAAATCCCACAATAAATATGCAAGCCCCACTCGCGCTCTCCGAAGGGATGGTGGCTGGCATCCGCCGCTCCGCCCGGCTTCGCCGCGGTCGCCAGGGAGATTGGTTGAACGTCACGAAAAGTGGGCGGTGCTGAGGCGGCGTGCGGAGAGCGGCGAGATGAAAGAATCGCCAAACTCTCCCGAAGGGTACATATGGCTCTGGTGTACAGTATCTTACTGTACACCGTCTGCGCTCTAAGAACTGGAAGTCCTGCAGTAAGAGTTGAAGAGCTTTGTTACTCCCGCAGATCTCATAATACTCCCTGTACAGATATGCAGTCTACTCCCTTTTGCCAGGAAAAATGTAATGCCCTTCCACTCTCCTGGCAAAAGAGAGTAAAGACATAAACGATGCAAGGCTACTTTGCTGACCAAACAAGATGGCGGCTTAGCGAAACGGTCGGATAGCTCAGATCTCGCCGATATGGTCGTCTGCGCACAAGCAGACGCTTTGCCAGGCACTCAATGTTAGCTACGTTAAATTTTTTGCAGACTTTAACACAAAACAAGCTAAATAACTGCTGCGTTTCTTTTTTTTACCTTGCTCTTCTCGACGCGAGATGGCATGACTTCGCGCAGATGTCTTCTAGACGCGTTCCATTTCTCGGACAACATGCGCCCAATGCCGTCTTCTAAGCGGTCAACGTAGACTTTCTACGATGATGTCCAGAATTGGAACATATATCCTTTGTCGGCGTAGAGAAGCGCAAGATACGATAGCAACACATTAAAATACTACACAAAATATCACTAGCAGCTTCACGGGGCACGGGCTTCCGGCTTGTCCTCCGGAACTGCATGATGCTGTTGGCAATTCTCTGGCGTTGAGCTGCAGCATTTCTCACGCGTAGCTACCGGTTGTTCCTGCCTATAGACACGCATGCGAGTGCCCTTATCTTCAGCGCGACTAGCGTTTCGCTGAAGCTCTTTCGATGGCGTCACCAGGACACGCGAGGCGTTTGTAATGAAGTACGTGGTC